>JAXGGA010008747.1:0-55106 GCA_038373865.1 Uloborus plumipes
GTCCAACGCGCTATTGAAGTTGCTCTGTATGTGTGTCCTTGCACACCCTGTATTCGTTCAATTGTCTTGATTTTGAGATCAAGTGAACCTCTTATCTGTATCATTATGTGTATTAAATTTCATTTCAATCCGATGCTTTCTTCTTGGGTCGCTATTTTCAATGTGCCTGAGTGTAGATTAATGCTCACCAATCCTCCAACACCCCATGCTGTGTATACGCTTTCACATTTTGCGTATGTATGTGGCATATCTGGCACATAGCAAGGATGTCCATTGTGATGAACATGTGGTTCAAGCTCTCTAGCGGTTGCACCCAAACATCTATATAGTACCATATGATGAACATAGCTGGCACTTTCTTCTGAGATTAGTGGCTCCACCTATTGAAGATAAAAGCAAGTGTTTGCAATATATGTTTAATTTTCAGAGAAATGTTTCTTTTCCTTCTAGGATTCTCCCTCTGATAACGTAAAAACAAATCCGAATTATCTCTCTATATAATCGATGTGCAAGAAAAATGTACTTATTTAAAGGGAAAAAGAAAATTAGCATTAGTTTTCGTTTTGTATTTAAACACATCTGACATAAATATTAGAGTGGGCTTTCTTGTAATGCGCGGACATTTTTGCTCTCAGGGCAGTCTATAAATGATGTCACATCTTTTTTCTTCTTATTTGACACCCCCCCCCCCCCTTTCTCGCATAGGGCGCTCATTACACTAACGTATTGTCACAGGAAAAACATGCGTGATTATTGTCATACTTACCCCCTCCTAACCATTTGTCACTTTCACAATTTCACGAACCTCCCTTAGAGCTTGACATCATTTGTGGACTGAAAGATTTTCAACTGCTGTTTTGGTGTGCTGGCATTGGGCGCGGGAATTTCGACCAGTCCTCCGATTCGTACCCTTTCCCATTTTAATGAATTTTTGATAAAAAATAGAAACAAATTGTACTAATGATAAAATCTGGAGATGTTTTTATGTTAATCAAATTTTTGATCTGGAATTCTGCAATGCGGCTTTTAAAATAGTAAAAATGTGCTCTCATCTCTAACTGCTTACGAATTCTGTGTACTATTTGATGATGAAAGCAGTAACTGTTTTCCTTTGATTAAATATGTATTAACAAATTTTACCAGTGGTCAGGGGAAAAAAAAGAATTGAGTAGCGTTGATTTATAGGACCAGCTCAGGATGATTGAAGCTTGGTTGATAAACTTCAGCTATCACTATTTTAATTAGAATTGATACAAATTCGATTATATCCTCACTTTTTGAAAATAAATTAATTTTTTATATATTATTACCTATCAAAAAATATTAAGTGCTATATGAAAGTAATGTTGTGTTTTCATGAAGTTACAATGAAGGCAACTAAAGTTATAAAGACCAGAAAAGCAGTTTCAAGTAACAATTGTATTTATTATTGATGTATAAGTCGATTTTCCAAAAAAATGCTCCGACACAGTTTAAAAATGCATTCTTACACAACTTGAAAACTCAGTTGTTGCAAAAAAAAAAAAAAAAAGAATACCATAAATCATTTATTGTATAATGTCTATGTTTCGTAATTTTAATTATCGAAGTGAAACATTTTTTTAAACTCCTTCCCTGTTTCGACCGTATGGTGTGCGTGCACTGACAGTTACTTTTACTGGTTACTTTTACTGGTTGCATTTAATGATTTGCCCGTATGCCGTACCGACAATCTTGCTTCTATTTCGCAATTTAGCTTTCACTGTTCCACCATTCTTTTTTATTTTGAGTAGCAACTTATTCGATTAGATGGTGATAGGTGTCCAATAAAAGATAGTTTGAATTCTATTATGTTTTCTGTTTTGATCAGCTGGTAAATGTAAAATAAACGAAAAATGCGTTAAAAAAGGTGACACTTTGAATCGAATTCCGGCAAAAAATGAAACTGTTAAAGGCTTAAAAACAAGCTAATAAAAATACGATATTCATTGATCAGCTATTATAAATTGTTCAAAACCGATTAACTGAAGCTTTAAGGTCAAGTGATTTGTGTGAGACCTTCTGGAGAGACTTATTTTTTCAGTCAACTGTTGAAGCCACTATGTCAGTTAGCTGGAAAAAAAATAAATGCTCGGTGACCTCAAACGAAGCCACTATGTCTCAAAGGTTTAAAAAAATCTTAATATTCAAAAACTTTGAAAAAAATAACATAACAATCGAACAACAGATATAACCATGAAAATTTACGGAAAATTAGAAAAATAGTTTTAAATTGAGATGATTTGAAATCTCCTCATTTAAAATTATTAAATAAGGTGAATTCAAACTATTCTCACACAAGGATCACTGATTTCACTTCTTTTAAATAATTAATAATTCGTTTCTATGATTCGATTGAAGCATAAAAGCACCAGTTAATAACAGTTTAGCTTAGTTAGCAAGAAGTCTTCCGTAACTTAAAATGATGCGTCTTCTGAATTAGAAGCGATATCTTCAATTTATTCATTTCCTATTTTTTCCGGGTCTAAAATACATATCAAATTGAATGCCTTTTGCATTGAGGAGAGGAAAAATAACTGCCTTTCGAAATTTCTATTGATATAATCAAAGGTTTTGAAGCTAAAATAAAGTTCATCGATCTGCTGCTATTTGAATAAAACTCACTTTTGTCGAAAAAAAACCTCCGTGTAGCTGATAATTTCTCAAACATGTGCCATATGCTCTCAAATTTAACACAAACATTAAAAAAAAATAATAATAATAAGCAAATTAACTGATGTACGAAAGTGATGTTTACAGGAAAAATCGGAAAAAATGCTACTTTTTCTGAATTCTACTTAGTTTAGTGTTAGTTCTCCACATCATCAATAATTATTATTTCTTCGCGCTTCGTTAAGTTAACCTGACCATTAGGATTAGTTAAGGACGAATCGAACAGAAAATCCCCCTTTAAACTCCAAATCAGCGAAATCATTGCATCAATAACACTAAGAATGAAAAGAGACTGCAGAACTCGCATTTTAGTCTCAAAGACGAAGAAAGAGTGAAAAAACACCAATTCCAAAAAAGGAAGAAGTTGTACAATGATTTTTAACAAGTAAAGCTTTAGGCGCACGTATTGGACACAGCACAAGCAAAGCTGTATTTCCTCATAAGTCATTGTTGCTTATAGAATCCCCAACGCTTTATTTTTCGTTTGGTACTTTTTCAATTTATATTAGTATTATTATCATCATCATCGTTACTAAAATCGTCACTATCATTTACTTATGTTCTTATTAAGCAGAAACCTTTTCCTTCTTCTTTTTAAATAAATAAGACAGTTCAAGAGTAATTCAACATGATTCATCGTTTGAAAGTCTTGTTGACTAGTTTTTAGAGTTAATTTGCCCTCTTCAGATTTTAGTTATTTGCATTTCAGTCCTATGTTTTAAGTTGCATTGTTTTCCAATACAAACAGTGCAAAAAATGTTATGAAAATAACCACGAAAAAAAAGCCACAATTATATCTACATATTTAAATTTGATTTATTACATCCAGACAGCTTATTTGATATAAAAAGTTTCTTCTTTGCAAATAAAAATGCATAAGTCCTTGTCGTTACCAAATCTCATGCCATAATGAAAGAAGCAAAGTTCAGACATCTCGCCTTTTAAATAATCACTCATTGAAGAAAATAATTTTCTCAGTCTCTTTCTCTTCATTCTCTTCATGCATAGTTCAAAGCCATAATTAGCCTGCGGGCCACACTTTGAACGCACCAGCCCTCGAAGTAGTTTGCTACTGGAATCGCTTTTTCTTCGTCTTCAATTTGCGGAGGAATTCTCCTAGATAATCAAGTGATTGTAAAATAAAAAGTGGGCAATTTTGCGTAACTTTTTCTTCCAGTAGCTACTTCTGATGCTTCCGAAGGGAAAAATAATTGTTAGTAAAAACAAGTTCAGCCATTCATTTTTAAGAATGTTTAAGACTCACGAGTCTATTAGGAGCAACGCTCTAACTAACCTTGAGGAATCTTATAATAGCTAACAATGGGAAGGAAAACTATTAATGCATATCAAGATCGCATAATTTACCACCAAAAACGTTGTTAGCACTTTTGGAACAATGGTAATTAGAGGTAATTTTAATTAATAATGTTAATGGTGAAAAACTTGAAGAAAAAAAAACTTTTATTTTAAGAGAAACGTGGGCACTTTCAGGAGCATTATGGGACATATACGTCCTGTAGTTTATTTTACAAAACATCGAAAACAAGCAATTTGTAAATTGTAGTTTTTTCATGTTATGGAGACATCAGAATCTCAATAATAGCAACAAAAAAGTTAATAGTTAAGAAATAATTGCGGTGATAGTTTGTTTGCTATATTTATTTATTTTTTGAAAACAAGGCAAACTTCAAAATTCTACTTCTGGTCTTTAAATGCCGGCCACTTTTTCTAGTGGTCAGAGAAGTCTGACCCAGATGGCATAGTCTCGGGTTCAAATCCCTGCTAGGGCATGGATGTACTTTCTCCCTCCTGTCTTTGTCCTTTCTTCATGTGAATGTGCTGTTGTGACCCGTGTATAGGGTGGGCAGTGAATGGATTCCCACCCTATAAACGGGTCCCTGTGGCATATGTGTGTACTGTGCAAGTCGGACTTCCCACCACATTACGGTGCAGTTGGAAAAGTGAAGCAGCGCATCCCAAATGTGACAGCTTAGCTTTCACAAGACAGCAACAACAACAACAACGGGTTAAATGTAAATGCTTGGAAAGCCTTCGTGAAATATCAAATTTTAAAAATTGTTGAACGTATCCTTCGAACAAACTCATTTTGGCACTTTTTGGCTTCGCGATAAGACTAGTATCGTGAATATAATTTTAGTTCATATCATATCGTTCTGAAGGCATTATTAGAGCTAAGTCATGTAGGTTTCCTGAAGCTTCTATCGGCAGTTACATGAGATCAAGGAGCTTCGGGAAGCAGTGAAGAAGTGACGGTAGTTTTACCATATTCTCTCAGTGTTATAAAAAAATTGTCTTTTTATTTACATTTAAAAAAATCAGTTGCATAGGAATCCGCATTAATGTTTAAGGCACATGAAACTGAGTGTTCATTTTCCATGTTCTTTCAATGGTTAATGAATGAAAGACATGGAAAAAATTCGTAAGTGCAATTAAATTAGAATTTGAAGCATTAACGATTTCGCGACTATAATGTAAAATTTAGGTCAGGTTGCTAAAATAAAAATGCTTTGTTATGTACCTTTAAACCAGAGTAACGTAAGTTCATTTTCGTTACTTTCCCGGAGAGAGCGAAAACGTTTGTCTGATGCATATAAAGAATGGGACTCGCGCTCTTTCAGCGCTGCTAAACATTGTGAAGGAATTTATTTTATAGAATAACGTTCTCGTGGGTCGCTGCGGAATAAGGGTCTTCATACATTGCAGCAGTAAAGTGAAAATCGCCATTTTTGGACTTACGTTAGTCCGGCTCTGAAGAACAGAATTACAAAAAGAGTGCAATGTTTTTAACTTAAGTATAGAAATACTCAAGTGGTCGTAGTTATTCATTGATCATAAAAATGATTAAAAATTAGAAAAAAATAAGGTCAGCTATCGCTAAAAAGTGGAGGGTGATAGAGTGAAAGCGGAGGTAATGTTTAGATTAAAGGGGTAATTTTATGTAAGAATTAGCATTAATGATGTCAGACGTATTTTAAAGTTTTTCTCCTCGCACTGTGTTATTTGTAAGATTTTTTAGGAATTCATCCACACACAACAGTTTGAATATTTATTTTGGTAAGGGACTTTAGTTCAGATGCCAAAAAGTCAATGATCAAAAGCAATTATTTATTCATAGGAGATCCCTCTATCTACTTAAAGTGTTATTTTACTGAACGTTATTCACATCTCTCATTGATGGACAACCACAACATTATGCTAAACATTAAGGCTATAAAATTATCGTCAAATGTCAAGACTAAGAAACATTTTCACTCAGCCGCAAATAATCATAACAAACAAACAATAAAGCGTTCGCGTCTTGTTTCTGAACTTCTAAATGATTGGTCTCGGCAGAAGTTCCGGCGAAAAATAATTGCACACTTGGATTATCCATCTACAATCAGTGACGACACACTGAAACAATCCTCATAACAGGATGTCAAACGAAATCTAACGAGCAATTTATATTTCCAAGCACATAAATTACTCGTGTAGGAGCAGGAGATGGTTAACTGAAAAACGTCTGTGGCTCTAAGCATCATTACACCATTCTTCGAAACATGAGGCAGTCTTTCACAACCGCTTGTTAGTACCAGCTTGTAAAGCAAGAAAATAGTCGTAAAAAAGTCATAGCTTCATTTGAACTCACTTGTATCACGTGATGCTTCTTATTCAAAAGTGGCGCCTTCACAATTTTACACCAGTATGTCGTGTCTACGTCATCTGGGATGGTTACCTAAATTAAATAATAAATTACTGTCAGAAACAATATAAAAATAAATAACAAAAGAAATATAGGTTTTAATGGTATTTAAAAATACATTAAAATTTTTTAATTTGCTTCAAATATTTTTAATACAATTAAAATATTTGAAGTAAATTTCAAATCAACAGTCAATTTTAGCAGTGGGTCAATTTAGCCTGCTTTTGAAAAAAAATATTAGTAAAAAAAGAATGAAAGAAATAAAAGAAAAGAATGCTTAATGAAATGCAAAAATATTGCTAAAAAAGAAATCAATTAATTGATCAATATTGAACAAAAAAAAAATAAATAAATAAATAAAAAAAATAGAATATTGAGATGGGTAAATGTGCGATCTGTCAGTGTGTTCGTTTGCTCAACCCAATAACATTTGAGGGAGTTGCCTGATTTGTGTATAAACCATTTTTTGCTAGAAAAATCTTGCCCAGGACATCTTATTCCGGTTATTCTTTTATTGAATTAAATATTTTTTGGTTCAATTTTGAACAGTTGAAACAACTTAGCAACGCGTACGGAGAAAATTAACGCTGAGTTTAATCCTCTAAACTAAAAGGTGGATTTAATTCGGACGATCTTGGCTAAAGTCAACTCTTCTCTTGACAAAGAAAATATAGAACTGAGAATTTTTTTTATTTGACTACTTTAAGGGTATTTTTTTTTATTAGGGGAGACCTTGGACTGTTTGTTCGCATGTCTGAATTTGCTCTCCACAATATAAAAAACAATGTACTACCATACTAGAGCCGATTTGAAAGACAAAAAATTAATAAAGTAGGTTCATTTTCAAATTTCGGCTTCCAAACTTTCTCATCTTTACACGAGAACTACAGAGCTTTTGAGATTTTGATTATTTATTCAGCAATCTCTGAACTTTATATTCGAATAATAAAGTCCCGCCTTTCCTCCACCAATGACATTTCAAGGGATATTTGCATAAAATCTGACTTTCGTCTAAACTTTTGTAACGATGTAAAAAAATGTCCTTTGTAATGTCTAAAATTTGATTCCAGTTATATTTTTAAGAACTCCAGACACGTATTTGGAAACATATTGTGTACCTGCAGTAGAAATTTGAAAGTATTTCGTTGAATAGTTTTCTTTTTATTCACATATTTGCCATTAGTGTAAACTTTTGCATCGCAGTGTACTTAAAATATTTGGCTTCATTTAGGGTTTTATACTGTGATAAATTGTACATATTAAGGATAAACTGTTCTTCACTTTTTACAATTATTTCTTTTGTAATATCTTGTTTTGTGAAAAGCTCAGCCTAAGCTTTAGCTTCAGTTGAAAAACGTATCAAGTCGGCAGCTTTTTTTCCCTAGTCCATAGAAAGCCAATGTCGTGTTGCAACCAGTGATTGCATGAGCAATAAGGAGTACAGTTAGCTGCTCGACATGATTATTTATTAGGAAATGCTTATTTGTTTATTGACAGAGTAAACTTTAGACTCTGAAGATGAAGGCTTTAAGAAGAAAAGTGTGGCATCATGCTGGGGAGCTAAGGCTACAAGTAAAACAAAGAGATCAGAATCAGTTCTCACAACAACAGTAGTATTATTATTTTTCACATTCTTAATGGCTTGGTTGACAATGACAGTGTCGGTGTCATCGTCTGCAAAAACCACGTTAATAGCTTCAGCAACAAACCTTGTTCTAACTCCTTCTATTTAAATATCTTCCTGTTTTGAAGGTTTGCTAGAAAATCTTGTTGTGTTTTGCAAACTGTATTTTCATCAAAAACAATTGAAGGGCTTGGTGGATAAAGGTGCTACGTTACATTTTGAAAAATGAACACTCTGGACAATGGTAAGCAATGGATACATGTAAGCAAATAAAACTTTGTAAATCAAAAAATAGATATCATTAAAACACTTTCATACACACACTAATGACAAAATCAATTGTGTGAGAAAATTTCTTTGATGCTCTTCTTTCTTGTTCTTGTAGTTTTGTTCGAAAACCGCTGTCACTTATTTCTATAATTGCAAAGTATATATTTTAAGTACGATTCTACTATTTCCCTGAATGTTTTAGACACCAAACCTTTGCATGTAACAAATATCCCATGTATATTACAAAAACAGCTTTATTTGGTTCAAAGGTCTCCTAGACAATCCCATCTTCAAATAATTTCACAACTTATTTTATAAATTGATAGGAGTGAAATAATATACGAAACAACACGGTAACATCATTTGTTTTCGAAGAACACGCATTTAGCCAATGTACTGTTCTTGTAAGGTGTTTGAAGGGGGGAGGGGGGCAAGAAGGGTGAGAGCCGGGACTTTTGCGTTTTTTTAGTGTATACTTTATGTGCTAACATCTCTTAAAAATTTAGAAACTTTCAGAAATGAACATCCCCGAAACGAAACATTTCGAAAAATAAAGGGTCACATGGATCTGTTTTGCGGGCCGAATGTGGCGCGCGGGCCACAGGTTGAGCATTACATGTTTGTAATATAGTAAGAAGTGGAATAAAAGAAGAAACACCCCAATAACAGCATTAGTTTTCGAGCTGTAAGCATATAATCATAGTACTGCTCTTACAATGTATCGGAGGTGGTGGAGGTGGGGAGGGGGAAGCAAGAGGGTTGGGGGTCGGTACTTTGTGTTTTTATAGTGTATACTTTGTATACTAACATCTTGAAACAAAAAATCAGCCTTCCCTTAATTAGTTGAGACACGAAAAGTGTGTAACCATAGTACAGCTCTTGTAATGTTTCGGAGGGGGTGGGAGGAAAGCAAGATGGGTGAAGGTCGGGACTTGGTGTTTTTTTAGTGTACACTTTATGTACTAACACCCTTCAAAAATTCAGCTTTCCCTAAATTAGGTTCGACACGAAAAACGTATAATCTTAGTAGTGCTTTTGCAATGTTTCGGAGGGGGGGGGGGAAGCAAGAGGGGTGGAGGTCGGGACTTTGTGTTTTTTTAGTGTACACTTCGAAAAATTCAGCTTTCCCTAAATTAGTTGCGACAAAGCCTATTTTTTAACCTTCATTGACTGGACTACACAGCTAATAAAGACCCACAAAAGAAAAAAAAGAAAAACATTGAGCTAAATTAACCTGTAAGATTTTTTAAACTATGAAAATAATAATTTAATACAGCGTTGCCCTCTCTATGCATTTTTGTGTTGTCCGGTGCTCTCCTATTCTTATTAAAAAACAATTTTTCTCATTTCTCAAAAAAAATTTCAATTTCCGAATATTTGTTTTTTTACAATTGTAAAGGAAATATTGAACCTACAGACTTCTCTTTAGGCTTAAATGAATGCTGATTATATAGATGTACTGTAATCAAATGTCTATCTTTTGTCTTGTAGAATAAGAATTTATGTCGATATTTGGTTCAAAATATGATCGAAGCATATTTTTTTCATTTTTCGCAAAAAATGACAAATTGTTGAAGTACGATATCTCCTAAACTAATTCGTCCTACAGAACGCCACTTGAGCTTAAATTGTAGCAAATTTAGTGTTCTTCAAAGCGGGTATGCACAGCACACGCATCATCAAAAGTTGCATAGTGATTTAGTTTAGTGCATAGTGTTGCAGTTTAGGAGTGATAGGGTAAAATCTGAAAAAAGCCAGGATAAGACCACAGCCAACAAGAACCATCATAAAAATAGAAAAAAAAAAAAAAGAGTGAAAATGACCTGTAAAGTTTTTTTTTTTAATTTTTAAAATAACATTTTTAATATAGAGATACCCTTTTAATACCATTCTATGCATTTTTTTATTGTCCACTGCCCTCCTATTCTTATTGGGAAACGATTTTGCTCATTTCTCAAAATTAAAAAAAAAATTTTTTTTCACTATTGTAAATGAAATATCGAGCCTACAGACTACTGTTTGGGCTTGAATGAAAGCTGATTAAATGTACTGTAATTGCATGTTCCTTCTTTGTCTTGTAGAATAGGAATTTATGTTGATATTTGGTTCAAAATATGATCGAAGCATAATTTTTTCATTTAAAAAAAAAAACTCCATTTTTGAGGTACGATATCTCCTAAACTATTCGTTCTATAGAACTCCACTTGAACTTAAATTGTTGCAAATTTAGTGTTCTTTAAAATAAGTATCCACATGTATCATCAAAAGTTGCATAGTTTAGGAGTAATAAATGAAAAACTGAAAAAAGTCCGAAAATTTCGCAGTTTTTCGCGAATTTCGCAACGAGCACAGAGTTTAGAAAGGTGCAAACCTAGATTTACAGCACCCTAAGGGACCCAAACAACATATTAAAAATTTAGAACTACATCGCGATATGCGATTTTAATGTCTAATTTGACTGGACTAAAAATATTAACGTATCGAAATCGTTTCGATATTTTTTCGTTGGTGCAAAATGATATAGATCAGAAAAAAATCGAAAATGCCAACTTTTGTTGGAATGGCTTTTCACCTCTTAAGATTTTGTTAACGTTAATCGAGTAAACCAATTTTTTCAGAAAGGGCGTAAGTCACTTTTTTCTTTCAAATTTGAGTTAGTTTTGGTTTTACCGTATTTTTATGCAGAAATCGACTACTGCAGTAGGGAAGTGAATCCTTGCATAACAAAACACTTTATTTAAGAATCACAACTTTCGTCTTTAGTGCATAAAGGGCATAAGATGCTTACTTATGCCGTTTCTGTTCTCAACGCGAATCAAAGAATAGTAAGAAGCATATGAATGATCATATCATTTCTACGTGTTTTTAGATTTTTTTTTAACTGAAGAAAATATTTTTTATACATTTTTTATTCCGTAAGGGTAAAGCAAAAATTAGCTCTGTCTATCTTTCTCAATTGAACTGTTTGTGTGGAGCCGATCTGCCTGTTTTTATTTTTTAAAGTAATTTCTTGACGACAAAATTTTACGTCACTAAGGAATAGGATCATTAAAATGCAACATCTTTTTATTGACACTCACTTTTAAATCATAACTTGAACTCTAAACCAGCTATGAACAAAACAAGCACTGTGTCTAAAGATATAACTTCTGAATTCAAAAAAATAGAAAATTTTAACCGTATAAAGAGCATTTTACAAAAAAAAAAAAAAAAAAAAAATCAAAACTATAGTCTATTTTATGATGAGTGATAGCGGAGATACATTCCTGGTCTAACCCAGGGGTGCCCACAAGGGGGGATTATAGCGTAAGTTGCGCCATCAAAATTTTAGGGGGGGGGGGATTTTTTAAAAATTATTTATTTATTTATTTATTTAAATTATTTATTAATTATTTTTTTAATTCAAATCATTTACTAATTTTTTAAGTAAAAATTATTGATTAATATTTTTTTATTTAAATTATTTATTTTATTTCTTTATTATTATTTATTTATTTATTTATGTGTGTGTGTGTGTGCTTGGAATGTCTGGAAGAAAAAAAAAGTGATTCTATTCTGCACATAATTAAAAATTATAAAAAAATAATAATATATGAAAAAATAGTAGCTATAATATTTAAAAAAATAAATAAAATAAAAAAGAGGGTTAAAATAAAAAATAAAAATCACAAGAGGGTTGTAAATTTTTTTTTTGGAGGGGGGGGGTGGATTTGCGCCATTGAGCTTGGGGGGAATGGGCACCCCTGGTCTAACATATCTATTTTTACTAGAACAGAACTCAGATGAGGAACTGCCGCAAATAATGTTCCTGATAGAATGAATAGTTAAATAAGGATTCTTAGAGCAATAGCAGCTCAACAAAATTGCTTTACTGTGTGTATGATTAATTTTAAGAACGCTTATAGAATATGGTATGCATATGAAGCAGAGAGAAACAGAGATGTAAGAGACAAAATCAAGTTTTGCGTAAAACACTAATTCGTATAAAAACTAATCTTACAAGTAATTTTTTGAACAAAACCAAAAGTGAAAAAAAAAAAAAAAAAAATGTTTGTGTCAAAAAACAGCCAAAAATTAAATTTAGAAAATCCCTTTATAGTGGATTAAATTTTCTTTGACGGGTAACGAGATCCATAATGGTCTAAGATCCCACTGCAGTTTATCTACACTCACAGCGTACACTTATCATGTATATGTCAAATTAAAGCTAATTTTTTTCTGAACGTGATGCACTATGTCCGCCTATGTAAAAGTGCCCGAAACCTATAGGCAGCCTGGCATAAACAGGTCACATGAATGTAGTTGGATCTTAGACTACAACATATTTAGGAAGTCTGTTAGACACATGGGCATCATTGGGAAGTAAACATTACGAAGCATTTCGTCAAAAACATTCAGCCAATCTCTTTGCAACTATACTAAAATGCAACTTAACTTGACACTGAACGTCACTACAGCCGGAGCTAATAAGAGCTCACAAGCAGTCAGCGATCTCCGCTAATTCGCCAAGTAGGCTGTGACGTTTTATCTAGCTCGTTTTTCATAGGCTAACGTCACGCTGACGTCACGATGCTGTTGTCAGGAAAGGTTGCAGTGTAGTATAAGGAACTATATGCGAGGGAGACTAGTGGACAGTAAGCTCCGAACATATTGTTTAGGGTTTGGGATGGAAAAAACATACTAATCGTAATAATTCAATCTGTTCGTACGCATTTTTAATGACCCCCCCCCCCACACACAAAATAATGTAAGCATTATAATTAGAAAATAAACATAAACAATGGGGATGCACCGATAAGAGAATCGGCCGATTGCCAATTTATCGGCAAAGTCAATTAATATTCATGATGAGAATTTTTAATACTGTCAAGTTTTCCATCACTGTTTTTTTCTTTTTTTTTTTTATAATTTCTATTTTAGAAATAGTTTTTTAATTTATTTCTGAGAGACGATTTATTTGTCTCCATCTTTCGAATTTTTCCCGAAATAATTACACAATTTCATCAAATGAATTTGAACCATTTTTCATATTATTGTTAATAAAGTTACATTACAGTGAGCTGACATGAATTTTTTTGGGAAAATAGGTGGAAAAAATAGGAATCTGTGGTGAATTTAGGAGCACTCTTGATTGAGATTTATTTTTAGTCATTCGGTAGCCATTTAATCGAAGACTTTTATTCTTTATGAAGATTGTAAGATTACCAAAAACAAAGGGAAAATTTTTACATCTGAGTAAATTAACCATGATGTGCTTTTAACAATGATGTGCTTAACCCTCGTGGGTCCCTCCCATTTCAGTTACACTCAAGACCCTTGGGGTCATAAACGACCCCAATGCTTCCTTTAATTAATTTATTATGATTATTGAATGTTACATGCATTATTTAAGTTCACACATTTTTTAATGCTAAAAAATAAAATGAAAAGACAAAGTAAAATTTAGTTTATGCATTAAAAATTAAAATTTTAGAGCAAAACTTACAATAACTGTAGATTTATTTACATCTGTTACAGACCTGAAAAAACATGATTTTTTGCAAGTGAATTTCAAACGCTTATGACATTTCGCAATGCATTTTCTGTCCAGTTCTCTTGGACAAAAGTTGCAACGTCCTCTTTTTTTGGCATTCTGGGGAAGTGACCCCAAGGGTCTTGTGTGCAAAAAATGCAATTCGGGAAAAATAAAACACAATAATAGCATTATTTTGAATAGAAAACTAGAAGAATAAAAGCCACAAAATGCCATTAAAAACAAATGGTTGATTAACAAGATATATTAAACAGAAATTGCATTGGGGTCACATATGACCCCCAGAAACTCACGAGGGTTAAGCGGTTCTGCATCACCTGTGGAATGCGCGTATTCTGTACTCTGAATATCTGTACACTTTCACACTACATGTTATAGTAATCCTTTCAGAAAAGTAAATTTATTTAATAATATTAAATTTATTCATTATAGTTTCTTGCTGAAGGTATGCTTAAAAAATAATTAGTTGAAAAATATTTTTTCCGACCATAGATCGGTTGAATTTGGCCGATTATAAAGAATCGGCAAAGTGCCCGATTATGTCCGATTAATCGGTATTGTCGATTAATCGGTGCATCCCTAATAAACACATGTAAAAATGTTTTGAAATGGCTTTACAATTTTATTTTAAGTATTTTGTTATAATTTTAATATTTTGAAAGCAAAATTTCTCCGCTTATGCATGAATAAGAATTTTTTCATGTAATAATTTTGGTTTTTTGTCCTGCTTACAAATACATTAATCGTTTCCGTTTCTTTTCAATCCCTAAGCATCTCCTCAACATAAAAACACATGAATAAGTATGATTAGCTAAAAATACTAAATAAGCGCAGAAGGTGTAAGCAAATACACAAAATGTGTATAATCCCTTCTGCTTTTATTTACTCTAATATCATTGAACCCCCCCCCCCCCCCCCCACCCCCCCCCCCCCCCCCCCCCCCCCCCCCCACCCCCCCCCCCCCCCCCCCCCCCCCCCCGCTCTATTATCTTGATTAACAAATACCCCCCCCCCCCCCACCCCCCCCCTACCATGCCCCCCACCCCCCCCCCCCCCCCCCCCCCCCCCCACCCCCCCCCCCCACCCGCCCCACCCCCCCCCCCCCCCCCCCCCCCCCCCCCCCCCCCCCCCCCAAACGATGGAATATTCTTGCTGGAAGTATATATATGATAAGAAAAAAAAATGTTACTTACGTTGGTCCCCCCCCCCCCCCCCCCCCCCCCCCCCCCCCCCCCCCTCCCCCCCCCCCCCCCCCCCCCCCCCCCCCCCCCACCCCCCCCCCCCACCCCCCCCGATGTACCATATTTGTGCCACAATCTGGAAAGTTACATGTATTTGAAGTAAAAGGCCCCCCCCCCCCCCCCCCCCCCCCCCCCCCCCCCCCACCCCCTCCGCCCCCCCCCCCCCCCCCCCCCCCCCCCCCCCCCCCCCCCCCCTCCCCCCCACCCCCCCCCCCCCCCCCCCCCCCCAACACCACCCCCCACACCCCCCCACCTCCGCACCTCCACCGTCCCCCCCCCCAGCCCCCGCGCAAACCCCGCCCCCCCCCCCCCCCCCCCCCCCCTCCCCCCCCCCCCCCCCCCCCCCCCGGACGCTGTGTCGAACCCCAACACCCACCCAAAAACCCACTCAACACACACACAACACACCACTCCCACCCCCCCACCCCCCACCAAAACAACCCCCCCCACCACCCCTCCCCCCCCCCCCCCCCCCCCACCCCCCCCACCCCCCCCCCCCCCCCCCCCCCCCACCCCCCTCCCCCCCCCCCTCCCCCCCCCCCCCCCGCCCCCACCCCCCCCCCCCCCCCCCCCCCCCCCCCTCCCCCCCCCCCCGCCCCCCCCCCCCCCCCCCCCCCCCCCCCCCCCCCCCCCCACTCCCATACAATCAATTCATTTGCTGAAATGTGGATCTATCGATCCCCCACCCCCCCCCCCCCCCCCCCCCCCCCCCCCCCCTCCCCCCACCCCCCCCCCCCCCGTGATAGGCATAAAACTGTACTCGAAGTATGTATCATTCTGCTGAGAGAAAACTGTGTTGATATCCCCCCCCCCCCCCCCCCCCCCCCCAGCCCCCCCACGCCACCCCCCCCCACCCCCCCCCCCCCCCCCCCCCCTCCCCACCCCCCTCCCCCCCCTCCCCCCCCCACCCCCCCCCCCCCCCACCCCCTCCCCCCCCCCCCTCCCTACCGTGACCCTCCCCACCACTCCCACCGCCCCCCCATCACCACCCCCCGCCCCTCTCCCCCCACCCCCCATCCCCCCCCCGCCCCAACTCCCCCTCCCGACAACAATGAACTACCCCCCCCCCCCCCCCACCCCCCCCCCCCCCCCCCCCACCCGAGAAGTTTATATAAAATAAAGAAAAAAAAAAAAAAAAAACTTTTTAATTTTAAAGACAATTTCTATTAGTTTGATTCGCACTAAAAAGTATGAAATGAAATAAATATAGGATTTCTTGATGACAACAATCAAACATTTCAGTTGATATAATGATAGTGGTAATCCTCCCCCCCCCCCCCCCCCCCCCCCCCCCCCCCCCCCCCCCCCCCCCCCTCCCCCCCCCCCCTCCCCAACCCCCTGGGCGGACTGTACGGCGATATATAGTGTTATAGCTGCAATTGGATATGGGTTTAGGTTTATTTGGGGGTGTGGACCCCCCCCCACCCCCCCCCCCCCACCCACCCCCCACCCAACCCCACCACCATACCGTTTCATGTGTGCCCTATTTATAGAGTGTGATTCACCGGGTGGCGGATGGGGGTTAGTGTGATGGCACACTGTAGTATGCCGAAGAGGATGTAAGCCGAGAGGGAGGGAGGCGCACCATTTTGGGGGGTTGGGCTATGGCGAACAATTTTGCTCTGCATTTAGAATGAATAACATAGAAAGATTATAATTAGTATCAACTGAAACGACAAAAATGGTGTTTTATTTGCACTGTTGTGCCCCCCCCCCCCCCCCCCCCCCCCCCCCCCCCCCCCCCCCCCCCCCCCCCCCCCCCCCCCCCCCCCCCCCCCCGATTCAGAGAAATCATATCATTTTATTTTATTTCTACTTTTTTACTGGTAGCGAATCACATCAGAGACCTCCTGAGATAGCAAATAGTCTTATTTATAGAACTTTTAAAAAAGTGTGTTTTATAAATTTATGTTTAAAGCTGTTTTACATTTTTAAAATTTTTCTTAACTTATAATCTGTATAATCTTTGTTCCACTCAGCCCCCCCCCCCCCCCCACCCCCCCCCCCCCCCCCCCCCCCATCCACCCCCCCCCTATAAATCACAATATCTTTTTTTTTACTGGAAACCAAAACCAATCCCCCCCCCCCCCCCCCCCCCCCCCCCACGCCCCCTCCCTACTCACCCCCCCCCCCCCCCCCCCCCCCCCCTCCTTTTATCCCCTCAATATTTGAGTAAAAATCTCTTGTCTCTTTTTGCGTTTTAAAACAAAAAAATTCGCCAATAACCACAATTCTAATGAAAGTTGTCGCATGCGAAGCTATGCATTTCTGTGTGTCTGTAATTTAAGAAGAAAAAAAACACCGAAAAAAAAAAATCCACCTTTTTTATAAGCTCGATCACTGTATAAGACCTACTTTCTCCCCCCCCCCCTTCCCCCCCCCCCCCCACCCCCCCCCCCCCTCCCCCCCCCCCCCCCCCCCCCCCAGTTTTGAGATGCACGTAAACGGTGCCCTTATGTGGGTCGTTTTTACTTATATCTCGGTTCACTAGTCAACATGGTTACATTGGTTACGGGTTATATCGAGCGAGAAGGACTGACGTGTTTACTGTATCGTTTACATTTAATGTTTGTCAGCGCTTCTATTTGTGCATTTCACCATGCTACCGAATGAAGTTCTTAACAATGTTTTAATATTCAGACGATCCCCTGGTGAAGCACCTCTCGTCAACCCCGGTG
Organism: Uloborus plumipes; assembly: GCA_038373865.1. Lineage (NCBI taxonomy): Eukaryota > Metazoa > Arthropoda > Arachnida > Araneae > Uloboridae > Uloborus > Uloborus plumipes. The sequence continues at coordinate 17,741 of JAXGGA010008747.1, forward strand.
ACGACGCCCCCAGCTGAGTCGCCGAGCTTTGTTCTACTGCCGGCATTCTAATAGCAAAGCAGCACCGGTCGTAGCTGGATTCCTCGACCTCACGAGCCTCCTGCTCCCGGTTGCAAAGATGTTCGTTGAGGGGTCAACATTCTTGGTTTTACGTCTATCATATCGAAAGTCAATGGAGCTTAATTTCCGATGTCGCGGAATGCGGAAGTTTGTGGGACATTATTCCCGTCACGCCTGAACTTGTAACCGTAGCCCTCGCCGCAGACCGTGAAGCTACAAATCCGACGCTCGTCGAATCATTGATATCCGACAGTCAAAGGGCAAGCAAAGGAAGAAGATGTTTTCAGACAGGTCTTTAAATAATATTAACTGTCTTCAGGTACTAGCGCGCTCCTTAGGACTCTCCTTCACACACACCCCCCCAAGATATATTTTACAATTAGCATTTTTCGAAAAATCCCCCCCGACCCCTCCCCCCCCTCCCCCTCTCCCCCCCACCACCCCCCCCACAGGTTTCACCTGATGTCGTCGCAGAATTGGAGCGGTTTCGCATCAGTGAGGGGCAATACGCCCGTGCACTGCCCCCCCCCCTCCCCCCCGAGTCAACTCAGGAGAGCTTAACTTCCTTTTAGCGTATAAGGAGCACACCACAATGTCCCCAAATACTAATAAATCGCAACTCACCAATGAAAATAGTTTATGTTAATCGGTTGAAATAGACAAATTAACTAGTGTGAATGCAAAGTTGAGGCAAGAAGTTGGCCGAATTTACTGATTATTATTTGTCCGATTTTAATATTAATCTCGGGGCCTCCTAAGTTGTATGTCTCAATAAATCTGGCCCCTCCGAGTTGCGGTGTTATATATTGCATCTTATCGACTATCGCATCAGGCATTATTGTTATGGTTGTATCACACCCGCTAAAATAACCACAATGGTTCAACTCTCCGCCATCATTGAATTTCTGGTGTGTGTCACCACCCTTACCGTCCTTTCACGGGTATCTACACTAATTAATTGGCTCAGGCCCCCCCCCCAACCCCCCCCCCCCCCCCCCACCCCCCAACCACCCCCGCCTCTCCCCCCCCCCCCCCCCCCCCCCCCCCCCCCCCCCCCCCCACACCCCCCCCCCCCCCCCCCCACCTCCCCCCCCCCCACCCCTACCCCCCCCCATATGGTGGTTATTATTCCTATTTGTCTGGTCAGATTAATGCAAGGCATAGTAATTGGTTTGTTTCTGTTCAGTATCTTTGCCAATGTTCCCAACATCCCAATATTGACAAATAATGAGTTATGTGATACAATCTTTTTCTATCATTTCTATTGTGTGTCAATCTAATTGAACATACTAACCTATTTCCCCATACATTGTGTAGATTCGACACCCCCCCCCCCGCCCCGCCCCCCCCCCCCCCCCCCCCCCCCACCCCCGGTGATTTAATTTTAGGATTCCCCCCCCCGCTTACTTGTTGTCTAACACATACACATATTGGTGCTTTAAAGGGATTCGAATTTTGATTTGTGTTTTATAGATATGGTGGTTTTTCATACTATTAAATATCGGTGTACGTTGAGGGCGGTCAATAGAGTATTAGCATGGTTTGTGTGGTGCAACTGTGTATAATGGTCCTGGGTGTGTTTTGTTTAATGTAACAGTTTACTATTTTCAAATGTATAAGTACGTCACATTCAACTGCAATATTGTATTTTAGTTCTCATCATTTCTTAAAAATTTTGGTATTAGTGTTAAGTAATTTAAGATTAAAAGCTCATTTAACGGCTATAGTGATAGAGTAAAAGCGTACTGACACGACGGTAAATACAATAACATATGTTAGATAAAAATCTTTAGTTTCCGACGTTCACACTTAAAGAAATCCCACCCCCACCCCCCCCACCCCCCCACCCCCCCTCACACCCCCCCCCACCCCCCCCCCCCCCCCCACCCCGCCCCCCCCACCTACCCTGAGATAATACAAGTAAACTTGAAAACATCATTATGGTTATTCAGAAGATACCCCCCGCACACACACTCACACGCAACTCACTTTATGTCTTATGTCGTTTATTTCATTCTACCCCCTCGTGGACGACTAGATTTTTTGTGTGTTTTACTCACTACACTTGCGCGAGTGCCCACGCCTTCTTGTATTTTGCAGGAGATAATAATTTTGTACTTGTTCATTACATTTAGCAATCGTACATTTCAGTTGTTTTCATAGGCGACCATTGCAATTTGACCTTTGATAGGTAGCCCCCGCCAAAACACAAAACACACCCACCCTGCCCCCCCCCGCCACCCCCCCCCCCCCACACCCCCATCCCCCAACCCCCCCCCACCCCCCCCCCCCCCCCCCCCCCACCCCCCCCCCCACACCACAACCCTCTCACACCCCACCCCCCCCCCAAACCCCACCCCCCACCCCACCCTCCATCTAATACCCCCCCCCCCCCCCCTCCCCCCCCCCCCCCCACCTTCAACCACACCTGCGCACACCGACCCCCGACCCCTCACCTTAAATCCAGACACCACACACAACACACATCCACCAGCCACCCAGCCGACTCACCCCCACTCCCCCCAACGCACCTTCTCCAGAGCCCCCATCACTCTCATCCCACCCAGCACTACCATGAACCAATGTACGTGTCATAGACATATTTGCCACCAAACCAACCCCACTGCATAATGCATGGGCTACACAGATACGTTCCTCACAACAATCAGCCCCAGTAACACAAACAAAATAAACAAGAACACCTCAAAGGCAAAGTAAAACAAAACAAAATCACTAGTTGACAAAAAAAAACAATAAAAAAAAATAAAGAATTACAGAGTAACAAGAGCTGAAAGCAGTAAAAAATACACCAGAAAGATAAACAAAAAAAAAAAATAATAAAATATATATTTTTGTCCAGGCACATTCTTTTTTTTAAATTCTTAAACTCCTGGGCAAAAGGTATTTTCCCGAGATTAATTAATAATCGGGACAAATGTTGTGCCCTCCACCCCCCCCCCCCCCCCCCCCCCCAAAAAGACAACACACACAACCAACCCCAATCACATACCCCCAAAAAACCCCCAACCCACAACCACCCACCCCCCCCCCCCACCCCAAAACCAACAAAAAAAAACACAAAACAATTTAACAAAAAAACAGACAATAAAAAATACCCTAAAATAATATATATATATTAGATTTTGGGGCCAAGCATTGTTCCGGGACGGCTGTGTCGGAACCAATACGTGGTAAGGGGCGGGGCCCCCTTCTACTCCACTGTAAGTAAATAATCCCCACAATAACTAATATGAACAGTTGCGACATGCTTATTATCCCATGCATCTTCTGGCACGTCGTTAAATCACATTGCCCACCCCCCCCCCCCCCCCCCCACTCGACACCTTGCTGCAGAGCAATTCCGGTCGGGAGGGCCGAACTCGCCTGGAAATGAACCCCCCCGGTCCTTGATTAGAAACGCCTGGGCGGGGCACCTCGGTCCGTGTGGTTTTGGCGGCTTAACTTCGCCACGGAACAATAGTAAAGCAGCACCCCACCGGGTGATTCCTCACCTGAGACATTCGTAACCATCTCCTAACGCTTCGTGGAAAAACGCCCGTTACTCCTTTTTCGTGAATATTCACTATCTCTCATCCCCCCGCCTGTTAGCCAATCTACCTATCCGGATGCGACAGGTGGCGAGAGATAAAAAACCTGTGGGAGGTGGTCTTACTCATAGGGACCGACCCAAACCTACCCTAGTGTGTTGTAAGTGGAAGCTAAGGATCTGTGGCAAGAGCCAGTGCAGTCTTCGTGAAGTCGAAACAGCCTGGACGGGCCCGGTACAGCCAGCATAAGCCCCCCCCCCCCCCCCTCCGCCTCCGCGCGAAAATGTTCGTCTCTTGCAAAAGTTACTGTCTCTCAAAAATCATCACAGATTTTGATTTTTTTTGAACACAAGTGTGTTGTTTACATATAAGGGACATCTCTCCCCCCCCCCAATCGTATTGCGGGCGCTTAAATGGGGTAATATGAGTATACTGGCGGACGCTGGCGGGCGTCGTGATATGTGTTGTGTTACGTTTCAGGGTTTTGTTTGTTTTAATCGATTTTTTTTTTTGGGCACAGCTCCGGTGAAGGGGGTAACGGTTGTTTAAGGCTCACCACACGTTCTCTTAGCGGGAGGGGGTTGGGATAAAGTTACGGGGGGACCTGTACGAGTTCCCGGGGATTGTTTAGTGAGTTTAGGTGGTTTATTAGCCATTGGGGGTTTCTGGCGATTTGTACAGCGAACCATCACTATGGTTATGGGGGGGGTTTAAGGTTTCACGTCGGCACGACTAGCCCGGCCCCCCCCACGCGACCCCCCCCTTGACGTATGGTGGTGTTGGGGGATGGGGGGCTCACACCGGGCTAGCCGAGGATAGTGTTGTATAAGAGTATTGGTGTTTCAGGAGCCACATTGTAACTCGTTTTTTTATCATGGGTGTTCAGGGTCTAGGTTGGTTTCGGAGGTTTGGGGCGTGGGGTGGCGGGTTAAGGGTTGGTCGACAGGTGGCACATTCGTTTACTGTTCGTTAGAGGGAAAACCGCGCGCGGCCCACGAGGAGTTGTCTATACAAAATTTACTGTGCCATTTCTTGATGGGCGGAATGGTGGACTGTGATCCAGGGCAAACTGCGGTTTATTCGTGACTAGACGTAACTGGGCATTACTATAAAGCCTTTAGCTCGGATCCCCGAAGAATACCCCCCCCCCCCCCCCCCCCCCCCCCCGCCCATACACACGAAGTAGCTTCCTATAACTCAAGTAGAGAAGCAGGTTAGCATCAAAAGAATCCCGCTGGATAAGAGATAGTAAGGACACCCCCCCCCCCCCCCCCCCCCCCCCCCCCCCCCCCCTCCGCCCCCCACCCACCCCCCCACCACGTATGATAATTTCCTGTGGGCACGCGTCGCAAAGTGTTCATGATTTATAATTTCCGCCGTGTGCCGACAAGCCAGTTACTGCCAGGAGGGCAATTAAATTAATCCTGGTGTGCGTGACAGTATTGGTTTGTTGGACTGCTGCATTTTTTTGTCCCCCCCCCCCCCCCCCAACCCCCCCTCCCCCCCCCTCCCCCCCGTCAGAACTCGCCTCAGCTGCCAAGATGCTTTGCCGATAATACCCCCAAGCCCCCCCCCCCCCCCCACCCCCCCCCCCCCCCCCCCCCCAAAATCGAGTGAAGCGTCTTGCTGCTCCCCCCCCCCCCCCCCCCCCCCCCCCCCCCCCCCCCCCCCCCCCCCCCCCCCCCCCCCCCCCCCCCAACAACAAAAGGTCAAACATTTACACAACTCCTAGTATTGCACGCAATGTCTGACTCAGAGCGATGAGCTCACTCGGAAGGTTGAGACTGGTGATACTTGGGCGCACCCCCCCCCACGACGTAGTTGAATTTCTGGGGCGGCGAGTGGGGGTGAGTACAGATCCACGTTTAAAGAATATATACTACATATCGTTAATCACAGACACTATAATGAGGCCGCATCGGGTGTTTTCGCATCCCACGACGATAGTAATACTCGCCGCCCCCCCTTGTGCAACTTATTTTTTTGTTCCTCCTCTCAAGTAATGGTTAAACACAATGTATAAATTTAATTCACTATTTGTCCACACTTTCTGTTAACTGCCCCCCCCCCCCCACCCCCCCCCCCCCCCCCCTCCGCCCCCCCCCCCCCCCACTCACCTCCCAACTTCACCCACACCACACACACACGTTTCCAAGTTTTGATGAAAGAGAACTATTGTGTACAGTGTGCTATGGTAATTTTCATGCGACCAGTTACCCCCCCCCCCCCCACAAAAAAATTATAATTTTCCCCCCCACCCCTCCCCCCCCCCCCCCCCCCCCCCCCCCCCCCCCCCCACACCCCTCCACTCAACCCAGCACCCCCGGCCCCCCCCCCCCTCCGTTTTTGTATGGGTTGTATATTGCGGATATCTGTACGCCCCCCCCCCGCCCCCCCCCCCCCCCCCCCCCCCCCCCCCCCCCCCCCCCCCCCCCCCCCCCCCCCCCCCACCCCACGCGGACCAGTGGAGGACGTGTGGTCGGGTTATGGTCTCTACTATGGGTCATTTAAAGGGGAAATTGACTAATAATAAAAAAGAATTTGGGGTGAAGAAAATTAAAAAATGGCAGGATGGAATGATCTCAAAAAATTATCCCCCCCCCCCCCCCCCCCCCCCCCCCCCCCCCCCCCCCCCCCCCCCCCCCCCCTCCCACCCCCCCCCCCCCCCCCCCCCCCCCCACCCCCCCCCCACACTTAAAAAAAACCCCCCCCCTCCCCCCCAAAAAAAAAAAAAAATAAAAATAACACCACACAACAAAACAACACTCCAAAAAATTATTCCAGCCAACACGTTTAGAGAAAAATCATGCACAAATTTACATGCGCGCCCCCCCCCCCCCCCCGAATTGAGCACAAGGCTCTCGCAGGGCTCAATCCGTAACAAGTCGATGAGAGTGAGGACCGATCTGAGAACATGAACTTGAATTTCTGTTAATTTGAGAAACAATATTAATTTTTCCAGTTTCCCCCCCCCCCCCCCCCCTTTCCCCCCCCCCCCCCCTTCCCCTCCCACAATTATTTATTGTCTCAAGTATAAGCTTGGCTTTAGATGTTTTATTAAATAATAAAATTTATTTTTATAGAAAATAAATTTGAGAATTTTAAACTTCAAGTACCTTAATATACCTTCATATGCCTATTGAACGACCCAACAACAACTAGATTCTGTTTTAATTCAACTTTTTAGCAAAATAAATTTTAAATATATTTTTTTTCCCCCCCCCCCCCCCCCTCAACCCACTCCCCCCCTACCTTCATCCCTCCCCCCCCCCCCCCCCCCCCTACTACTCCCCCCCCCCTCCCCCTCACCCCCCCCCCTACCCACAACCCCTCCCCCACACCTAAAAACCAAAAACACACCATCGACCCCCATCGCCCCAGCCCACCCCCCCCCCCCCCATCCACCTCCCCCACATGCCCTCCCCACATTCCCATCCCCCCCCCCCTAAAAACACCACGTTTTCATTCTTCTGTTTAAAAAAATTTAAAAATCCAAGGAAATTTTTCTTAACGTACAGACAATACTTTAGAGATTTTTTAGTAAGAAAATGTTTTTTATATATACTTAATCAGATACCTTTTATTAGCACAGAAACACCTCATACTACCTCGCCTTAATTTTTGAAATTTTGGCGAGCAATGACTACAGTTCTTCTATTAGCTACGTTTGGAGGATTCCTGTGTGTGTGTGGCCTATATGCAAGAAGCCTCTTGGTGTGTGGCCTGTTTCGTGTTTTGATTCCCACCCGCATTATGCCTCGCTCTCATTCATTGGCATTTTTTTTTTTATCCTCTCTGTACCTGCCCCCCCCCCCCCCCAACCCCCGACACTTTTTGTTGTTTTATACTCTTTGTTGTCATCCCCCCCCCCACCCCCCCCCCCCCCACCCCCCCCCCCCCCCCCACCCCCCCCCCCCCCCCCCCACCTCCCCCCCGTACTCCCCCGCCCCCCCCCTTAACACACCCACCCACCGACCCCCCCACCCCACTCCACGACCCTCAACGATCCTGTCATAAGCAATGACACTCAACCTTCCCATGTAGCCTATGGCCGCGTCAACAAGAGCGCTTTTTCAGGGGAAATACAAAGAACCTGCTTGAAACCGGGAGCAGGGATAAAAAATAGGGATAACTCAAGTTCACGGTTGTGCTGGTGTTAACATTAACCCATTAATGCCTAGCGTCCCTTTTTAGGGACGATCCAAAAAAGGGTCTGAATTCCCCCAAAATGAACATTTCAACCAAATAATAGTGTGCAATTAGTACCTTGGTATTGTTTCAATTCGTTATTAACAGATTGCAGTACATGACCATTGTAAAGTGTGTTCTGTAGCAGTTTTAATATGATCTTTATCAAAAATTACATCTTTCACAATCTCAAGAAAAAAAAGCTATATTTTCCCAGGAAGTTATTCCCAGCTTCCCAGTTTATGTTAATTGCTGATTTTATTTCTTCTTATAAAATGTCTTTTTAAATTTTATATCGTAAAAAAAAAAGTAAAAAAAGTGTGCACCCTCTGGGGTCTATCGTAACTTTTAAGGGACGATTTTTCTTTCCTTAATAAAAAAAAATATTTTTTACATAATATTTTTTTTATTATTTTTCCTGTCCAATAAACACTGTTTTTAACCAGTATATAAAATATCTTTCCAAAAAAAAAAAAAAAAAGTCAGGCATTTATGGGTTAAAAGAAAAAAAAACTTATTCAATTACATTTTAAAAATAGTGTGACTGCTGTCTCAAATATGACAAAGGTCCTTTACCGTAACAGGAAAATCTTGAGGATCACAAGTGTCGAATTTTCTGCTGACTTCCAATACCGTGTGTGTATCGTTCTCGAAACCATTGAGAAGTTCCCAGTCAGCTTGGTCATCAAGCAAAGGAAGTCCATTTTTATAAGCATAACGGTCCTGAAAATAAAAGAGAGATTTATTTAAATATTTTTATTACATTTCATAATTCAATCATATTAGTCGTTGTATTTTATATTTATTTCATGGTGAAAAAAGGGGAAACATTTATGGGACATTTTCTGTTATTTTCGATTTACGTTACATTTTTAGTCATGCTTCTATTTTTTTATTACTAATGAGAAAAATAGACGTAAGAAAAATAAATTTATCTGTAATTCTTCATTTCTCCTTAAAAAATAAATAAATAGTTTCAAAACTGATATGGTATTATTTCTGTTATACATTATATGCCATCGACATCCACGCCTTGATAGTGACTCGAGGAAGACTAGAAGCCATATCGGGACATCGCACAAGGTCTGAAAAAACTGCGGCTTCTTATGTAAATAAAAAAAAAAGAAAAGAAAAGAAAGAAATTTTCATCCTAAAGCGAGATGCAACACTGAAGTTCAAGTTCACCATTTTGCACCACTTTTCCTTATGTGTTTGGACATTTATCTTGCACGTGTCGAAAATAGTAAATTGTAGAAAGTTTTAATTTTCATATGTAGGACCTGTCCACTTCTAACTACATACGAAAAATAATTCTACATACGAAAAATAATTCTACATACGTAGCGCTACGTTTTTTATTTTGGACGTAATTGGTCCTCTAAATTTTTTACTCGTTATTCAAGGTTAATCAAAGTTATTGTCTCGTCGTTTTCCCATCAAGACATTTTATCTCAGGCGAGATTTAATCTATATCCATCAATCGAGCGAATATTTTTCGCCACTACTTGAGTGCAGGCAACACAGACCTCCTACTACCTAAATCCTACTTTTATTACTTTATTAACTGCAGCTAACGAAATTTTAGAACAGTCGAAACTATTCTTTTTTCAATTTTCAACTAAAATCCTTCTTTAATTCCTGAGCAGCATTTTCAGGGAGGTGTAAGGAAGTCATATGGTATCTACTTCAAAACTTGTATTCAAACTCAAACGTCCGGTCAGTTTTTTCAAATTTCAATAACTTTTATGTTAGCATTTTCGTTTCCACCTTTGTTTCAGAAATTTACCACTGACTCAATCTAAATTGAAACATGTTTTCAATAACCTAAACTTAAGATTACTCCATATGAGGAATATTTATAGTAAACGCATAGTTTTGGTATGTCGTGATTCTAGTTGCTCTTTTCATGAGTGTATCCTTATTACTATGATAAGATCTGAGTAGGAAAAGACCCGTAAAACATGGGTTCAGGCGCAATTGTGATTAAAAAGTAGAGTTGAATGCCACGTCATTATTGAGATAACAAGATAAATCAGCATTAGAAATGAGTGCACTTCGTACTAGTTACAGTTGAATGACATTCGAAGTAACACTATTACCAAGGGTGGATCTAGAAATGTTTCAAGGGAGGGAGACTGATTTTATCAATATCCTTTACCACATCTTGGTTTGCAAATGTTTACCTCCTGTGTTTCTTTCCATTGCGTACTTCCATTGCGAAATGTGTCCTGGAGAAAGCTTTAAACATCATTCTGCTAGCATCAAAAATAGTCTAAAAATGCCTTTTTTGAACTTCAATATTGAAAATTTACCAGTGGTGAGTCCTTCAAGGGAGGGGCGATCGCCCCCTCTCCACTCCTTGTATTCGTTCCTGACTATTACACTAAGGAAATCAAACGAAAATTTCAGCAATTAACAAAATGGATATTACCAAATGCTTGATGGTGTGTGTGCTATCTTACACCAGATTTGATTGGTTGCAAGTAGGGATGTGCAAAGACGTTTTTGTTTAAACATTTACTTTTTTTCCGTCGATGTATGAGTGAAAGCAATGACTTGCATTCGATGGCTTTATCGATGTCGATATTTTACAATTGATCCAAATATATAATCTCATGACTACGTTAATGAAACTACAGAAACTCCGATGAAAAATGCATCAATAACTAGTAATGCTTTATCACATTAAAAATAATTTCGAGAGATTACAGAAAATTCATTTATTCTTTTTTAACATAGAACAACTATTAACTAGAATACTGTGAACATAGTCCCCCCCCCCCCCATATATACGAGGTGCGGCAAAAATCCAGAAAAAGTAATTATCGATATACTTTTCATTAGAATTAAAAACAATAATAAAAAAAACATAGCAAAATAATAAGAGTAAGCTTTTAGTAATAGATAAATTTTGTTTGCCTCGAAGTGACTGCATGTTGCAGCGAGATAGAGGCGCAGACGCTTATTGGAATTTCCAGCGATGGGCAGCAGGTCTTCTAATTTTACTTTATTCCATTTTCATCGAAATGTTAACGAGATCAAACTTTTGGGGGGATTAAGTGCAGACAATAGACTCAAAAATAGACTATACGTTATAGTCAATGGGATTAATATTTGGCTAGTAAGGTGGCTATTCTGCAGATGACTTGCATCGCCTTGCACCACTCGCGTCTTTTTGCCCTTGTGAGCTAGTGCGGAGTCTTGTTAAAATGTTAAGTTCGCATTGTAGAAGAGATTTTTAGCCCAATGAACTACATCAGCTGTTAGGATATCCCACTTGTACACTTTTTTTTTATTTATTTCAATGTCCTTCTCCACAAAGCCGGAGCTGTTTCACCGCTATCACACATTCCGCCCATGACGATGAGTCTCTGCAGTTTAGCGATTTTCAACCATTGCCGAGTGGCTTGGAGTGTCTTCAAACTTGATCCTATCGTGTTTGGTGTATGAGCTTGTTGAAAGGTAAAGAGCTTTTAATCAATTTATTTCCAAGCGCTGTCTTGCGACCCACCTGAAAAACTTGCATTTTCGGTGCCGCAGGAGTTAATTCTCTTTAATGAGAAGCTGAACTCTTCGGAACTTACAAGACTTTAATCCTAGCTCTAGATTAGCTATTCGCCACACTGATTGGTCCCTTATTCCCATTTCACAAGTTAACTTTTTCCTGGAAACTCTCAAATTTAGTTGAACTCGCTTTTGATGTTCTTACGACGATTTGAAATGCTCACCGTATGTGTTTTCTTCTTCTTGGGCGTCGACCATCGTTGTCAAGCTCTTTTAAACGGCAGAATGTATCATACATTTAGTCCAACTGCCGTTATTCTTGCTTAAACAACTCTAAAATAGCATTTTTTTTTTCTGACAGTGTGAAAAAGCCAAAAAGCAATAAGTAAATAAGGATATATATTGCAAATATTTTATAATTAAAGTGGTACTCAAAAAGAAACGAACACAACTGAAATGGAAAATAGTTAACGTCTATTCTACGACGTAACAGCAGAATTAATGAAAGAAAAAGAAAACACTATTTTAGTGTTGCTATGTGCCTAGGACAAGAAATAGCACTTTTCTAGAGTATAACCCATATTATATATATATATATATATATATATATATATACGTATATTCTCTTATTCAATCAGAGTTCTTTGAAACGTAATATTGTGAATAAGGCTTATTTTATTCTTTCGTATTAGGAAGAAATGCATAACAAAAAAAAGTCAGAAACCCGTTTTGCGAAATTATTGGTCATCAAGGGGCATTTCATCTCCTCTTTTCGGATTAAGCTGGACTTTTTATACTGCGGTATCAACAACCTTGAAAAGAGCGTCACAGCTTCATGCTTAGATGGACACTTGGAAAGAAAATAGCAATAGAAAAATGAAGATTAAGGCAGAAAAAAAAATAAAACAACAAGAAATGATGTCTTGCACCAAGTCATAATTTTTTCTGGCGATATGTAAGTATAACGCCCTCTATTTTGAAATGCACTGGCCCACCATTTGTCACGCTTTTCAGATTTTTTTTTAAATATCCTCTTTTATTTGTGGAATTAAGACATACATTTAATGTACCCTGAGTGGGATAAAAGCAGACACAATTCTTGAAAATTTGCGTGCGAGAAATCGCGTTGACAGTAACTGTAACTTGTTTCAAGTGGTCGTTAAGATAAAATAACAGAAATCAGGTTATTATAAGCTAATAAAACTTGACAAAGAGTTAAAATTTTAAATAGGGGAGACTGGGGACGGTTGTGGCACGGGGCGGGTGTGACAGTCGTCATATTAGCTAAACCATAATTAATACTTGGTTGAAGCAAAGCGAGAGAGTATTAGCATGTTTGTCTGAATGTGTGTCAAAGCATTGCGGTAGCCATCGAGCGACATTAACGCTAGCGGAGGGGTTGGTTACTTTTTAACATTCAAAAGTAGGTTTTTTTGTTCAATTTCTTTTAGTAATTCCTGTTGAATGGGTACAGATAGAGAAATGAAAGTTTTTTCCCCGTTAGTAGTGAACCTTAATAGTGAAATAGCAGTGATTATTTTTTATGTAGGCTATTTTGTATTTCCATGGCGATTGCTGTTTTCAAAAGTAGTGGGTTGGGGTTGGTTGTGACAAATTGCGTGGGGACGGTTGTGACACGAGTAAAACATGTTTTTATCATATTTCATGCCCATAATACTCTTGAAGAAGACAGAAATAGGGCAGTGTGACCTAATGAAATATAAAGAAGTGACACTTTGTTTTCTGTCGGACAGCTTTGGAAATGCAACGTTAATCGTAAGTCTTTGCTACGAAACATTCATTCGTAAACGCAAAGGAGCCGGCCGGCGCTGTCACAATGAAAACAACGTGTGCATAGGCTATATTGCTCATAATAAAGTGCTTTTGAGCTTACATATAAGCTGAAAGCAGACATGAGAGTAAAATGGCTACTGAGAAATGGTTTCGTTTATTTATGAATAGAAATTTTTCACGTATGTTCGTGTAGCTCATGCAACTAGCCTTTCAAGAGTAACAAGCTTCAATGAAACAAATAAATGTGGAATCTTTCTTTGATACTTGAGAATTGTTATGAACAGACACGGCTATGACCCATAAGATATGCATAATGTTGCCAAAACAGACGTTACGAAAATCCAAAACCTGATATTTTTGCAAAACTTGGTATAAGGCTACTTCAACTGAACGAGCACATTGTTAAGTGTTATACTTTCCCAGATGAAGGTTATGTTGAATTACGTTTAATGTTACTTGAAATTAAAAGTGATCTAGACTGTTTTGCTGTGTTTTTGAACTTGTCACAACCGACCCCAAGCACTGTCACAACCGCCCCTGGGGTGGGGTCGGTTGTGACATTTTTTCCTTTTTTGTTTAATTTGGTCCTGTGAGTTAACTATTGTACTTAGGGAGAAAATTTTAGTATTTATAAGTAGGCAAATGTACACTTTAACATAAAACAACTTTAAACCAGCTCACAGGCATTACAAAGTGATCTATGATGGAGCAAATGAAAATTATCACAACCGTCCCCAGTCTCCCCTACCATATTTAAAGTTTGCTTTCTAATCTTGTACAAATATAAAATTTGGGAAATAATGACAACGCAACAAAACTTTGTAACCAATTAATATATAAGGAACGTATTGTCGCATAGTTGGGAAAATTTAAAGCTAAAAGAGTTGTGATACTTCCATTACTGCAGAATACCGTTTTCCCCACTCTCTGTAAGTTTTTTTCAAAATTGTGACTTTTAGTTACTATATATATATATATATATATATATATATATATATATATAAAATAGCTGATAATAAGTTGTAAATATAAGCAATTAATTTCCTCAATATGTACAATAATTTTTATAGGGTTTTACAAATTATATTCACGAGAATTTAAACATTTCTTTCAAAAGTATCAATCTTGCTCGCATGTGTTTTCGTCAAATCTTACAAATTTTCAGAAATGCTGACAGTATACTAGACAATCATTACACTAAAATTTGGAACAAAAATATTTAAAAATAATGAAATACAAACATTTAAAGTGATTAATCTTTAGCTGCACTTGCGTGAAATATAGTAATTTGTTGCTTTTAAAGTTTGTTGGACCAAATAGCTTTTCCAACTGATAAAAAAGTTAATGTTGAAAATTTATAAAATCCTAAAAAGATTTCGGCAACCTAATGAGCCGCATTTCAATTTTTCTCGGACAAGCAACAAATCGTATGGGGTCACTTGCAAATTTTCAACGCTTGTCTGCTTGATTCATGATAAAAACAGGTTATTTGTGAACATTTTGAGGGAATCAATTTACATAAGCAAGAATATCGCCGCGGCTTCTGTCTTTTCACACCATTAACAAAGAATGGTTTTCGAAACGAATGTTGACTAAAATGAGCAGCGAATTCTAAACAATTTAAAAGCATTGCTCTAAACATGTTTTTTTTAAAAGAACTAAACATAATAGCTCAGACCCTTTAGGTAGTTAAACTTTGAGTTTTTAAATTAGCTAAGATGATAGAAACAACCTGCTAACTTTGTTGTTTGAAGCCGCTTTAGCAATTCACTGAGGGAGAAATAAACAACATTCGTGTTTTATATATATTTCCACTCAATTACAACTGAATTGGCTTGTCATTCCACTGCCTATTACAAGCTCATCGAAATTTAATATTCGTTACTTGAGAAACAACGAACTTCAAACATTTTAAGACCATTGCCCTCTAATTTATCATAATGACGTCAAAACCTTCTTAAGGTACTTACTGAATTAATAGCTTTAGATGTGTTGACTATATATTCCTAGATCGTAACCATTTGGTTTGTTGAGTTTCAGACTGTTTATCTATTTACATATGCCAACAAAGATTCACAAAAGTTGTACAGAGGTTCAGTCAATGACAAATCAATGGAAAAGGCAACGAATGTCAGATAGACTCTCACCAAATTGCATGTTCAATGAATTTAATGCTTTTGTTAGCTACGAATTTCAAACATGGTTATTCAATTTAAATTATTTAATTAACTAAAACCTTCTTTTGCGAAGTAAACTTCGCAGCTCAAAACTTTTGATAGCGAAAACTGCGGATTTCCTGACCTGGACTGATTGTTTCCACAGTTTCATGCTTAGTCATTGATTTACAGTGCTGAAATGTACAGTACAGTCCTGCTCTCACAAGGTGACTTCCAAACAACTGAGCAGGCATCATCGATGTTTGAAGATAAGAGTGAGAAGAAAAATATTTACCTGAGTAAGGTAACTAGTTTTATTTGTCATTTGGTCCGCTAAAACATTTAGTTATGAATTTAGTTTTTCCTGATACATTTGATGCGCAGTTAAGGTATCTCTAATTACCACATACATACTGTACTCTGAGGTTAATGGAAACAGCTAGGCTTGCAATTCACTATGTTTTGAAAGATTGGATATTGTTGTAAATAATACTACTGTTTGTATTTTATACAAATTTAGAGCATAATTTAAATTTTCCATGATTTTGGTTTTTAAAGAATTTTAAATTACATTTAAAATATTTAGTGGGTCACATGCAAGCTATGAGTCGCATTGCGTGCCGTGTTCGTAGAACTTCTCAAGCCTCTAAACTGAATGTGTACTTCCCTTTTATCTACATACATCATTCTCATGATGGAAGTAAATCACTATTTCCATTCATAATCTAGTCACGCTGCTGCATGAAAATATGTTGGCGTTAATGGATATCTATAACCTATTCGCTAACAAATAATCATATATTAAATATTTTAATACCACGCTCAGGGGTTAGATCTTTGGATACAATGAACAAAATCTTGGCTCATAATTTACCCAAAAGGGAGGGGGAAATCTAATTTTAAAACATTGAAAATTTATTTCTTTTTACCCTCCTTGACCACTAAATATTTTCTTTATTTCAAGAAACATTCTTTGCTTCAAATATTTGCATTAAGCACAGAAATTTTAATTTATTTTAGCCTGTAATATTTGTCAGTTACGCATTGAACACAAACACATAAATAATAGATAATAACAAAATGTAAAATTTTCTTCACTGAAATCAAATCATATGTTAGTCGAGTTTGCTATAATTATCTTTCGTAGAGGAGGAAATAAGAAGAGGAGGAATGATGTATAAAAAATTTCATTCTTTCTGAAGTGTGGGAGGGCCACCTTTGAGACAAAAACAATGAGATTCTGGTAGTGCATAGCATTTATATATTGCTTTCCTTTCATTCACAGTTTTCCTTTCTTTTTTATGTAACTCTAAACTTGGATCTGGTAGGTCAAATAGTGCGGCAAAAACTAAGAGACATCCCGCGCACTCCAAGCATGTATAGTATTTTCACAATTTTTTGTTATAAAGGGTTTGCGATTTTGATGTAGCATAAGACTTAAACCAATTGTAATGTGAAAAAAATAGGTTTTCAGAGTTAAAAACTTATTTTAGAATTGCAAGGTAGTGTTTTGAAGGTCAATATAAATGTATTATAAGAATATTAAACGATATAAAATGTGTGCACAGAATAAACAATGCATTTATATATTACTGGTTTTCTTCACGTGTAGAAGGACAGTAGATTACCTAAAGTAGCTGCTTGCTACTCGTAAATCGTAAATAGTTGGTTATCGTTTTTAAGAACCTCTAATTTACAAGCGCTGATGGCTTAACCTGTAATTTACTAGTCGAGAAAAATCCTCGTTTTAATCAATGAACTTTTAGATTCTTTTTTAAGAACTAAACACCTAAACAGGGGTCCTTTTTCCGCTAAACAAACTAAAGGGAAAACTGCCTTTCCAGATTCTTTCAAAACAAAAATAATAATAATAATAATAATAATAAACGAAATAAAGCTTATGGTGTTGACGAAAGAGAATCATGTGTGTCTAACAAAAAAAAAAATGTATTGAATATAACTTAAAATCGCGATTTTTAATTGGATGGTGCCTGAATTGTACTAGCATTAACATTACTACACTGCAAAAAATAAATTGTTGTTTTTACAGTCGCTTTTATTTATCACTTTTGTTTTGTCAAAAGTGTGCACAAATTGCGTTACGTTAGAGGTATTTTGCGAAAGCTCCGAAAAGCAATTTAAATGTTTGACATACCAATTCATGTTTTTGCTTGCTTTAACGAGTTTTAATAGCATCAGGTGATTTTTATTTTGCTATTTTTTTTTCTTGGTACTCTAAATAATATCTTTTACAAGTAGTAAAATTATTATTTACTTGACGAAAATTAAAAATACTTATAATTCATACATATTATTTGCATCACAAAATTAAACTGATTATCTATGAGTATAGGTATGTAATAGGTATGTAAATCAAATGAAGCTCTCATGTTCTACTATTTTAAAGTGTCAATTTTTTCTTAACTTTTTTTTTTAAAGTAAGAGAAACAAATTTACACTCCGACCATTATTTTATTAGTTTTCAAAGGAATAATATTTTATGGAGCATTACTTTGAATATTAAATTAATGGTTTGTCTTAATATAAAAGAGTACTAAAGGAATTAATTTGATCCATCACAAAATTAAACTGTATTTATTTCTGTTTGTTGTTCTTTACTGCGATAGATGTAATCGATTAGCTTTTGAACTGTTTTTATTCAAAATATCATCGAGTTTTGTGATTATTACTTTTTAACGTAATGAATGTTATTGCAACATTGTAAAACTATAGGAATATTTATATAAAATCAACAACATACTTTGGAGTAGTAATGGAAATTGAAAACAACATGGAAACGTTTTTAAAAAAAGGAAAAAAAAAATGGAAAGCATTGTTTTAGATATTGAATGTCATAAAAGAATGTAAAGGCAATCACACCAAAGGCATGAAAATAAACTTGGTAAGTGTCATTTTATTGAAAATTATGAATAATCAATTCACTTACTTGTAGGAAAACTTTTCCATTCTGTACCCATCCTATGGCTATATCGCTTCCAGGCATGCCGCCGTTCGGAGAAAAACCCAACGCGACATAACCACGCGTTAAAACTTCCACTCGGAAAATTATTTTTTCATTTAATTTGTCCACTTTCCAGTATAAATGAAAATGATTGTGTCTGTCAAGCACCTCATGGTAATAGTCACTCGCATTTAGAAACCCAAGACAGGAAACAAATGTCAACAAAAGCACATAAAAGTTTAGAAATTGTCTTTTAAAAATATTTGACACAAACATCGTTCTTTTCTTTCAATATCACCCTGTTAGTGATTTCAAAAACACTGCAAAGATGAATAACACAGTGCTTGAATTAAAATATCTGCCAGCATTAAATTCAGTATCTTCAATGAATTTCTTGAGTTTTCTTTCAGTGAATTTCTCCAACACTGTCCGTAACCTCAGGAACACAACTTTAAGGATTTCTCTTCATTTTCATCCACTTTTCACAACAAATCTTTTTCCACTTTTCCACTAATCAGCAAACCAACATTTTATCAGCTACCACAAAGCGAGAAAAATCCACGAAACGCCAAAAAGTCCAACTTTCTGTCACTTTTCCGACACCACATGCACCGATCTCGGAGAAGAAAGTTTCGGTAGCTTCCCACTCGGCCCTTTTTTCAACTGGAGACGTGACAGCTGCTCACAGCTGCTGAACCACCCGGTTTGTGTGTGTGTGCGAAGTTCGGCTCACAAGCGCCTAGTTCCGTTCACAAGGCGTTGTTTGGCAGGTGTGTCATTTCCGGCGTCTGCTGCCGGACCCGAAAATCCGTGACTATCAGGGGGGGGGGGGCGCTGTTTTTATTTTTTTATCTTTTTCTCTGTCCTCCCTTTACATTCCCTCTTCCTAGTGGTAATTGTACAGAGGATGTTCCGCAAGAAAAAGCGTCTCCCTGTTGAAATAAAAAAAGAAAGGAAAACAGCAACAAGAGGATTAGCTTGTTAATTGGAAATGGGCCTCATATTAAGTATATGAAGATGGATTCGATTTATTGTTAGCTTTTTTTTTTGTTTTGTTTAATTAGCGACAAAAGCAAGTCAAAGAGCACGATCTTATTTACTTGTTCCTTCTTTCTTTCTTTTTTTGCGATCATTTTCCCTGCTTGTTCTTTTTTTTTTCTTCTTTTTTTTAGTAGTCAACACTGATACTCTCCTCCTAAACAGGAAAGGCGGATCTCATTTCTTTCTCAAAGCATTTCTCTTTATCTAGGGACCACTAATCAAGCTATCAGACTGTTATAAGCAGTTATAAGCTAATTCAATTCCGATGAATAATAATATATGAGCTATTCAGTTGCCAAAACGATTGATTTCACTAAATTGAGAACACACGTAATGAAGATGATTGAACTTGTTGTTTGGAAATGTGACGTTGCATTAAGTATATGCATATGGGTACGATTTATTGTAATCATTATTATTTTATTTATTTATTTATTTCCCTCTTTTTTTGCCTTGCTAAATTAATGATAAAAGCGAGTCAAAGAGAACGAATTTATTTGCTTGTGCCGTTTTTTTCCCTTCTGTGATTAGTTTCCCTGCCTTTCCATTTTTCAAAAAATAGTCAGCAACTATGCTCTCCTATTACGAAAAGAGGTGGATCTCATTCTTTTCTCAAAATATTTCTTTTTATTTGAAGATAACTAATCAAACAATCATGTTTAAAATAGTTGTAAGCATATTCAATTTAGCTTAGTAATACTATATAAGCCATTCAGTTGCCTAAGCGATGAACAATACACACAAAAAATAAAAAGAAAAAGAAAGAAGAAGGAAAGAAAGAAAACTGATGATGCAGATGGCTTTGTTAATGAAAGCAACTGAACGGGCTTGCGAAATTTTCAGTTACTATGCGATTCAAAAATGCTGATAAAAACCTTCTTTTAGATACGCATATTGCACGGTCAAAAGAGTATTTAGAGTTGAAAAGAGGATTGTTTTCTTCCAAAGTTAATCAATTATTGACTCACATATTATTCATCAATAGAGCACATTTTTACTGAACTAAGGAGGTTTTGTAAATGGCTTTTACGATGTAAATATGAATTAACGTTTTTTTAAAACAATCAGTGATTCTCTTGTTACTTATCAGTCGAGCACATTAGAGTCAACATGAGAATATTTAAAAAAAAAAAAAAAGTGAGAAGAAGAAACGTGGGATTTCCTAGGACTGAATATTTTTGCTGCATTCTTGTGGAGAGTTTGCATACAGTTACTCGAGGTTCAGTTAGGAGAGATTTTACTTTTATTTTCATGGCATTATTTTTCTATTATCTTTTTATTGTGGATGCTTCTAAGACGTCATCCTTTAGTATTTTCAAAAGGAAATGGTGAAATATAGCTTCATTTTAAATTTATTGCCCTCTTCATGCTTTAACGCTTCTGACGAAGTTGAAGATAATTTATTATTCTTCACTTCTGTATTCTTATTTTCATATTTTTCATGAATAAAGATAAACCAAATTATAAACTCTAGATGTTTCTTATTGCAAATTTTAATCGTGTTTAGACTTTAAAAGTTAGAAACTAATTCATAAAGGTGGCAGAGAAAGGGGAAATTTATACATTTAAACCGTTTTTCAAGTGGAAAAGCTAAGGAGGTTTAAGGGTTTTTCGTCCTAAGCTATATATAGAAACTCTATTTCCGCCCCCTTCTCCCAAAAATTATTGATTGTTCGAAATATGGGGAAAACCAATTATTTTATACAACAATTTTTGAGAAAAATTTTCACAAAAGTTACATGCCCCTAAAATTTGAATCTTTAGGAGGTGTCACTATTTTTCTACTTCAGAAGCAGACCATGTTAACTCAAAATTTTATCCGAAATTTTGATAAAACTATTTAACACAAGCAAAACAGTTCAAATCAGATGCCCTTTGAATTTCGTTCTTCAAGTATATCAAGTTTACCAATTTTAAGTAACAGACATCTGTTTAAAACAGTGAAAAATCCTGATGTAAGTATTTTGTTTGTATTTAGTAATATTAGAAGAGCAAATGAAACAGGAATTTCATGTTTTATTTGTTACATATGTGACACAAAAATTTCCATAAGAGTCAAAACTCAATAATTAGGTAGTCAGCATTGAATAGGCGAAAAAATAGTTTAAGTAAATTTACCATAAATTTAATTGCCTCTTCCTGCATCTGTTTCACTTCCTTAATAATAACGAGCGGAAAAAAAGCCAGACTGTCAATTTCACCCTTTAAAAAAAAAAACCTCGGTGACTATAAATCTCAAATAATAAATTAATTTACATATTCATTGTTCTAAAAATATAATAAATCTGCCAATGGAACAACAAAAGCAAGGATTATGATATGCTTGTATTTTCAACTTAAAGACGACAGGACCGAAATTGATATGTGAATAAAAATCCATCGATTCTAACAACCTTAGAGAAATTAATATGTCGACAAGTTCTTTCTTAGAGCAGAGGTGTCTACTTTCTATGCAGTGCAAAAGCTAGAGAAACGTCACATGAGAAATTTAATCTTTAAGTTGCTTTTTGACATTTGACTGCTCATATTATGAGGCTGTCTTGTAAATGTCACAGATATGTGCAAGTTAAAAGAGAAATGCTTGTTTTATGATTTTTTTTTCTCAGCTGGATTGGTTTTGAGTTTCGCGTTTTGTCCAAAATAATGCGTCATTTTTAATGGATAGATTGGTTAGGTAAAAATGATATCTTCGACATGCTGGTGAGCCCCCCCCCCCGGTTTATAAATCTGTAAGTTTAGCTTAATTTTTAAAGAATACTTTAGTAGCTTAGCAGTTTGTCTTTTATTTAGGGAGAGAATATTTAAAGATTCACTCATTTAGTAATGGGCTTTAAAAGCTAAATTGGCAAATGACAGTCTTTGTCCTTAAACTGGCAGTAAATCAATTATCAATTTATCTGTTTAGTTTTACTTTTAACGACCAAATCATAAAGTTAAATTTTACTTCAGTAATTTTCTACAAGCGGTACTAACTTTTTCGGAGATTATTTCCCAAAGAAAATTAAAACGGCACACATACATTGCAAGTTTGTCTGTGATCAATACCGATGATCGTTAGGTTTTCTACTTAAAAAAAAACCTGATGCGTACAGGATGTTTTCAAATTTTTATAGGCTGTCACATATCTGGCTCATAGATGTTTTTATCAACAAATAGCTGGCACGCATATCATATATTGCCTAAAGTATGTTTAGACATTTTTGACGGTGTTTTTTAAATCAACTAACTCTCGTGCACATAATATATTAACGGGTATGCTGTTAGACTAAATTTTGCATACCATGTTATTTTTCTGTGCTTATTCTTTGCTGAAAAACTATCTTGTATTCATTCCATCTTCAATTTGAAAGCATGATATTTTTTTCGTTTTATGGATTTGAATACGCAGATATAAATTTCTTTCTAGTGAATAATTTTGCAAAAAAAAAAAAAAGAGAAAAAGAAAAGAAAAGAACATGCAGTATTTGATTTTCACGAAAGTAGTCTGAAGAACAGTACTTCGACATTTTGAAATGAGATGGTTTCATCTTCTTTTGCTGGTGAAAGGAAATTGTTTCCTTAATTTTTCATGCAGACAATGTGAATTTTCTAGCACGAATCCCAAGTCGTGCAAAGAAAACCCCCGTTAGAAGTGCATTTTAAGACCATATGATTTCAACTATTATGATTAATCTTTATTCGTCACACACCTTAAGATTAATATATTCGTATTTGTATGTCAAGCAGACGCTCTTGACGGTTTAAGTCCATAGCTAAGCAGTTTTAAACTACAAATTAAGCATTATAGCACTGGAATAAGAACACAGGAACATGGAATGATCAGAACAGTACAAAAGAAGGCAATTTTGATTTCAAGAACAATTTTGATTAAGTTTAATGGCAATATCACACTGCTGAACTACCCATTATCTGTTTTCTCTCTCTCTACGAAGCAGAATCACTAGGTGCAAGCATATGAAGTTGTTGACCTCTAACATGTTTAAAGACAAAAACCGCGAGCCTCTAATTGCCTTTTGTTTGATTTCAAACTTTTGTAATATCTCTGATAATCTTCAAGACCCTGCAAATTATGCTTGTTTGTAACAATAGCAACTAAATCATGCGTTAAGTTGCGGCTGTAGTAAAACCTGTTTGCTTGGGCTAAGATTATGGGAATTAATTATAAAACACCTTAAAATATTCAACACTGGGAACAATTTCCTGAAATTTTTACAATCGCTTCTAGAGCATTATAATTAGGCATATATAACGCTTTAATTTAATATGTATCAAATTTGATTCAAAGCAACAAACTTCGTTTGGATCTTTTTGATTTATTGTGCATTATTCAAATGCCTACTGATTGAAGCAAATGTATTCTTAAAAGTTTATTAAGATATGTGTGTAGTATATCCCTGATAACAAGGTGTCTAACCTCCTACAAGTTACTTCTTTTTGGGAGTAAAAGAAGGAGTTTATTGGGTGGCGGGGGGGGGGGGTAGCATGAGGTCAATAACCTTTATTGGCAAAGCAAACCGGGCCATGACCCTAATTTTTAGAAATAGGGATAGTTAACTGCATTGCATTCAATAAGAATTTCAGTTTATGATCATACTAAATCTGGTTTTTCACAATCACTTCTTCCTCATAATTATGTTTCTTAAAATATCCTTCTCGGCTTAATCCCATTCCTCCGAGTTGCTCCATATAGGGGAGTATGTTTTTAGCGATAACTCGATTAAAGTCTCAGAATATGTTAATTTCTTCCAGCCCCGTTAACTCCAACGTTGAAAGAACAGACTGTAGCGAAAACTTCAAATTCTGACGTCCACTTCTAACGTTAGGAAGTACTTGGAGGTGCATTCGTGCTGCACAAAAACAAACTTGTGAACCGCCGTTTGTACCCTTCAATAATATTTTGCGGGTTCTGGGCACAGTTTGACTTTCTTCTTGTCAAGGTCAGCATTTACCAATACCTGCGGACAATAGCAGTCCGGGGGACGTGCAACCAAATGCACTAAGAGCTTTGTGCTGAGAAAGAGTTGTTGGAATGAAATAAAAGGGGACGATAGTGGATCGGGTTGGGCTTTCCTGTCCCTGTAGGGTTGTGGCACGAAATGGAGTGTATAGTTCTCAGTGGTTCCCAACCTAAGAGTAATTGCCCCCATAAGGATAAATGGGATTTTCTGAGAGTGGAAAATAAATACAAGAATTATGTCATTCGTGAAACAGAAACAGAAAGAAAAAACAAAAACACGCTAAAATTTCCTCAGTGGTTGAAAGGTCAATTGGGCAATTCCATGCAAGTGTGGAAAAGCGTTGAAAAAATTAAACTCGAGTATTGTGACTGTTCTGCATATTTTTTGGTTTAAAAATGTTAGAAGTTTCTTATTTATAACAATTTTTTGTTAGGAATGTAGTTTTTTAGTTTCGGCAATACTTTGAAGTTGGTATTAGAGTATTTTATTTTCAGTGAAGCAAATGGTCAAACTTTCAACATTGATAAGTTTCAATTTTCTTCATTAGATAAATGTGACAAAGGAAGATTGTTGTTTATTACACTTTAAATTAATATTGTGAATTGATGAAACAAGTGATTTCAATTTAATTAAGTGATTTATGTCAATTTCAAAAAGGTACTGTTCTCTGTAACGTAAGTTACCAAAAACATGTTAAAGTTTTTACAGCAAATAAAGAAAGGGCAATACAATGTTATCTATGTTATATTTTCTATCTTATAGATGTGTACTAAGCAAATAACAGTACTTTTCTTTTGAATATTTTTTATTTAATTTTTTGTGCTACAATCAAAACGTGTAACGTAAGTTACCCACGTATGCAGATAACGTAAGTTACCTTAGTAGAACTTCAATACTTGTGTTTCGAAATAAAGTAAATTGTAAATAAAACCTATGTGGTTAATAGAAGTAATTTATTCAATAATTCTTTTAATTGTACTACTGTATTTACTTAATTCAGATTACTCATATTTCTTAAAATGTCTGTTTTTTAATAAGATTACAATACACCTTTATTATAAATTACATGCTTCTTTTTGGCTATTAAGATATTAATTCTCTTTAAACAATATCACTGCATTCAGAATATTTAGCATGTAATGTACTATGAATTATTCAAAAATGACTTCTGTTATGATTTAAAGTTATCAAATATGTTTTGGAAAAAACAAATATAAAAATAGTTTATCTCTTTCAATTGAAACATATTTTGTTTTGCATTAAAATGCCACTGAACTCTGTAGAAAAGATGCGCTGTAGAAGGGGTATGAGAAAAGTCATGTGGATATTACAGATTCATTAATAAAAGTCACTCTTGATAGTATTGAAATATGTTAGAAAAAGCAAAATGTATCAAAAAATTTTATGAAGATCCGCACATTCACAATGACCATTTAAGAACCAGAAATGAACAAAATGTAGGGTTTCGTTTCGTTAGTATTTTAAGGAACAAGAAGAAAAAACAGAGATAAAAGCTGGTGACTGGTGTGTGGTGAAGTACGAAAATACATTGTATCCTTGAGTTGTGACGATTATTGAAGAAAACGAGTTTAAAGTAAAAGTAATGGCTGCTGTTGGAACTAATCAGAAATGGCCAGAAACGACAGATGAAATTTATTATAAGAGAAAACATGATTCGAAAATAGAATTACCTGAACTTGTTAATACCAGCGGCCAGTATGCATTTAAAAGTCTTATGTTTTGTAATAGTTTTGATTGATCATTGAGTTTGACATTAAATTTCTGTAAATTTAACTCATAATTGTTAATTTTCAGTATTTTGATCTAAACTAAGCTGTAATTTTCATTCATTAGTTTTTGTAATAAATATATGCCTGTACGTGAATTTTGTAACCTAAGTTACTGTAACGTAAGTTACCCAGTTAAAAATTCTCATAAAATTCAATTTTTAAAATAAAATTTTAAATTTATGAAAATTAATTCCTAAATATTATAAGAAACTGATAAATTATATTTCAAACAAGAAAACAGCTGTAATAGAGCAGAAATTTGCCTTAGAACCAATTTTCATATTATGCCGTTCCCTTTTTGTGTAACGTAAGTTACTGCCTTATTTTTGACTGATAAATTTTGTAAAATTTAAGTGCATCGAATATTTTTGCATTTTAATTTTGCTTTTGACTGGCATTTTCACTGAATGCTTTTGTACAAGGTTTTTATAACAGTATTTGTCTGTACTAAGGAGCTAACTGCATAAGAGTTGGTCAAAATGTAACGTAAGTTACCGTGGAATTGCCCAATTGAATTTGCTATCTACGCCCCAGTACTCCATTTTAACTTGAATCTTTTAAGTCTATGTTTCAAGTGTAATTTTTACATTAAGATAAAAGTGTTTCGACTAATCTGATGCTGATTTACCTTGCAGGGTGTTTTTCAGTTTTTTTTAAATTTTTTTTTTTCAAATCTGCGTCTTAGACTACTGAAAAAGATTCTGCTACCGGGATAGCCTAGCATCTTTTAATTATTAAATTACAATAAGAAATGGGCCGTCCGTTTTCTCTTTTAAATAAAGATAAAGAAAGCCACGGAAGTAACATTTTTACTTGAAAGTTTTTCTAAATATATTTTGAAATGCATAGAAAAATGAGTTGTTTTAAACTATTTGTCTTTCAAAGAATACTTGTTAAATTCATCGTTATTCATAAGAAATGTATAAAGATTGAAAGAGTGTAAGAATCAAGAAATTGAGAATGATTAAGAAACTCTTAGGTGAAAGAAAAATAGGAAGATATTTTAGCACTTACTGGAGAGAAACTGCATTAGCGGATAACTTTATTATTATCCTCTATAAATTTACAAACAATGAACTCATTGTCTTTATAAGTACGGGAGACAGTATAAGAACAGTTGTTTTGAATTTATGTTATGATATGTCTTTAAATAACTACAGCTAGTTTCTGTATGAAGCATACTTTAATGTTTATGAAAACTATTGCAATAAAAAGGGCTTCTTAACTTCAATTCTACCGGTGAAACGTAATATGCAAATAATGTTGTTGATCGTTTTTTGGTTTACTTAAAAAAGAAAAAAAATCCTATGTCATGTTAGACGTTTTATTTAATTTCTGTACATAAGTTTCTATTGTTGAACTAAGTTAAGAAAGAACCGTCAATACAAACTTTCAGTTTTAATTCTCCTCAGAGAAGAAGATTATTTTAGAGAAACCTTACAGCAAATATTACTTTAATTCTCAGTGAAAATAATAGAGTTTAAAAGTTAAGATTGAATGCTTTTTGGAAAAAATAGAACATTATGTAAAGCTTAAAGTTTTTGGTTAATCAACACCTTCGTTACATATTTTTAAGTTTATCAATCTTTTAATAAATTCATCTTGAAAGTGACTTTTTTTTTCTTTTTTTTTGTAGATAAAATATATATCGGTAAGAAAAATCAGTGCAAGATTAAATGAACAAATAACGTCAATAAAGCTCAATCTGTATATATTGCATCGTGGGACATGCGTTATGAAAATAGATTATGCATTTATTCATATTGTAACTAACTAATGAATTATTGCAAAATTGATACTTTGTAAGCGAATAAAAGAGTAGGAATAGGTATCGTGTGGCTCTTGGATAACTACTATTATGCTATTTATAAATTAATATTTGTCTACTCTCCATCTATCAGGAGATGAAACTGCTACTTGAAAAAAATTTGGATGATAACATTTTGTTCGTTAATAGAAACGTAGTAGAAAAACAAATAATTTGCCATTGAAAAGGCCCTTATTTTTAGAGAAACTAAAAATTAATTTGCATGGTTCAGAGAGGTATCTTCTCTTGCATCGTTTCGTTTGCATAATAGCATAATTAATGATTCCTAAGAGAAAATCATTTCCGTTCATGTTATTGTACGCTCTTCCTTAAAAATGTGTATTTTTAAAAAGGTTCATCATCGATGTCATTATTTCTCAGCTACATATATTACTGGAGAAAGAATTTCTTGAGCGGAAAATTTTGCAAAAACTTCTTCTGAAACTATCAATTTCATTTTCCTTTCATCACAGATCTATTTATTTGAAAGTGTTCCGATTTTTAAATCAGCTTGTGGCAATTAAATTTGAATGTAGGAACAACACGTGATATCCCCTAAAGTAGTGAAGTTGTATTTGAATTATAATGGTTTTGTAAATTTGAAAAATATCAATGTGATCTTTAATTTTCATTTAAAAATGTAAATTAATTAATAACTGAAGTTTCTGAAGCATTTTTTAATCGAAAATATTTGATATGAATTTAAAAACTATATATTTTTTTCAAGAAATCATGATTTTTAACATCCTGACATGTAAAGTGATATATGAAAATATTAATAAACTTGTGCAACAAAAGGCCATTCCTCTGGGTTGCAAGACACCTCACCTGTTAAGGGTTAATATATATTGCTTGTCCGCACGAGGTGGTTTGAATTTCAGAATGTGCTGCAGAAAGTCCAATAAGAAGTCTTTAGAATGTGTCGTAAAAATGAACAGATTTTTTTTGAAAATAGATTCATCTAACGATCATCTAACATTGCATTACTTATTTTGTACGTAGGATAGGTGGCAGCTTCATGAAACATTGAAGATACAATGGTTCTGGGATAAGGTAGATAAATGTTATCTTTTTATTTTTTTAACAGCAATCTATTTACTTTACTCTCAGTTGACATGCAAGTTGACAATAGATTTTTTTACCCGTTTAATAACATACATTTCAAAATAAGAACATTAATGCACGTTTCTGGTGATACTTAAAGTAGACATTTCAAATTTTCTCATTCTACTTTATGGAGAGAGAGCTTTTTTAAAAGCTTTTTTTCTCAGTAGTTAGTATCTTCTGTTTAATGAATGGAAGATGGATTATAATTGAAGAAGATCCTGAAGAAGTATTGTTACTGATAATGGCACTCAGTAACTACTGTTTAGCATTATGCCTTATCAAGATATTATGCTACTTTGTGCAGTCTTGCATTGTTCAAAATGGCATCAACTATCTTAATGCGCAATAAAACTCCAAGGTGATGGTTTCCTTATTAAAGATTTCGAAAATCTTCACAATTGTTCGAGGGAGAATAGCTTTAAAACTTTTCTCGAGTATTATATTGTGAGATTATGCTTTCAACATAAAATTCTTTTAAGCAGATTTAAGGGAAAAGATAGATGGAAAATGCTTAGTTTGCAAAATTGAAAAAAGGAAACAAAAAATATCTCCTTGTTATGCTTTGAAATTTATATGCATTATGATATGGAATGTGAGGCGAAGAGAAGTAATTGAAAAAATTGGAAATTTGTGTTAAAAACTACATTGCGTAAAGAAAAAAAATGTAGTTTATGACAAAACTTGCATTTAATTATTACGTTAAATTTTTGACAATTAATTTGTACTTGCAAAAGCAGTGGAAAATGTCATCTTCGTCCCTTGTGTGGATAGAGAGAAAAATATAATATTTTCTAAACCAGTATTTATTTTTTATTGTTAGAAATATTTTGCTCCAAACTGATGAATAGATAAACGAATGAATGAATAAACAAATAAGTAATGAATAAGTACATAAGCTAGATATGATCAGGAAAAATAAATGACTGAATAGTAGTAAATGTGATAGATAATAATTGAATGAATGAGTAAAGAAGTAAAATAAACAATGAAGGAATTCAAATAAATTAATTAATGAACGAATGTATGAGTGATTTATTGAATGAATGAATAAATTAACGATGCGAATTATTTTACTTTGCCCCGATTGCACTTGTCAAATTGTATCAAAAACTAACAATTAAAACATGCTTAATAATGCTTAGTATAATTTTTTGATTGGAATTAGCTGTATGTTTAAGAGTATAGTTCAAAAACTACTTGTTAGGCAAAACAGCGAAAATGAAAGTACTTTACCATTTGGCTTTGTCCGCTATTTCCCTCTCACTGCGAAAAATCAACTGTTGTTTTTACAGTATAATACTAGCAGCAGAGTTTCCAGTTTAAAAACTGTGAATTGCATAGTAATAAGCCGTAAAACTAGCAATTTTACAGTTTATTACCAAAATTTTAGTTTATTACAACAAAATTAGCTGTGTTTCACTA
The DNA here is from genome assembly GCA_038373865.1 of Uloborus plumipes. NCBI lineage: Eukaryota > Metazoa > Arthropoda > Arachnida > Araneae > Uloboridae > Uloborus > Uloborus plumipes. Next base: position 48,078 of record JAXGGA010008747.1, read on the forward strand.
TAAAAACAACAGTATAATACTGGCAGTAGAAGAGGTTCCAGTTTTAAACTGTAAAATGCACTGTAATAAACTAAAATTAACGATTTTGCAGTTTATTACTGTAACGCAACAACTTTGCAATGTATTTTTGTAAAATTAGTAATTTTCACAGTTTGTTACTGTAAAATTAACTGTATTATACTGTAAAAACACCACCTATTTTTACAGTGCTGCCCATATTTCACTGCTCTTCCTTGGACTTCAAAAATTTTCACCTTATTATTTTATTCTTGCTCTGATCAGCATTTCGTTACGTAGTACCTGCGACAAAGTAAATTTATACTTTGTATACTATAGGCTACACGGTTATACAATATACATCAAGATAAGCAATACTTTTAATTTTACAGGTATGAAAGTTAACCGCTTCAGGAAAGAATAACACCATGCATTGAAAATTGAAGTTTGATATATTTTTAGGATGAACAGGCACGATATTTAGAAAAAAAATGTTATTGAAGGGAAAAGTAGCTCGTCACATGTAAAGAAAAAAAGAAGTTTTTTTCACTTGCAAAACTTCACAAGAAAATATAAAATTAAATGAGGTATATCTAATATACGGATTTTCTCAGTTACATAAGTAACAGTACATTTTAAAATTTTGTAAAAATATTGAACTCACCTGCAATAAACATTTTGGAATTAAAATAATCTAAGATACTATGTGTTGTCATAATAAGGAAAAATAAAAGTTGTTTAAATAACTTCATATTAATTTTTATTGTTATTTGGAAAAAAACAGCATCAGAATGCCAAACACATAGCGGCTCCTTGTAGTATTTTAAGATCAAAACAATATGTGAGTAAAAGTTTCGCAACCAAAATTAATTTATTGTTGATCAATTTATCTTTTCAGCTAATTAGGAATCAATCATATTCATCTTTGATCAACAGTTAGCTATAATGAGTTATTAAATTAAAATATTACTTAATAAGCTTCTCGATGGATGGATTTGATAATATTACCAAAATAAGTTAAATATGAAATTGTTATAAAATTATATCAAATACGATCTTACCTAAAATAAGTTTAGCTGGTTCACACACTGCAAAAAATTAATGTTGTTTTTACAGTATAATACAGCTAATTTTATAGCAATAAACTGTAAAAATTGCTAATTTCACAGTAATAAACTAAAATTTCTACTTTTACAGTACTAAACGGTAAAATTGCTAATTTCACAGTAATAAACTGCAAAATTGCTAATTTTACAGTTTATTACCGAGCATTTTACAGGCAAGTAAAATTTCTTACTTTACAGTAAGAAACTGAAATTGATAGTATTACAGTTTATTACTGTGCATTTTACAGTTTTAAGTTAGAACCTTGGCTGCTAGTATTATACTGTAAAAACAAGTTTATTTTTTGATTTTTTTTTAATGACTGAAAATTTTAAATTCAACTGTAATTCAATTGCTAAATATTTCTGTTTTTTTTTTTTTATGATAATATACCTCACTGAAAAAAAAAAAACTTCCTTGCAACGTATTTATCAAAGCAGAGAAACTATTCTTAACACTTGTGCCTAATGACTTAAACAAGTTTTAAAGCTGTACACAAATTATCTGCAAGTCTGTGTTATTTCTTTCATGTATTTCATTCATTATGTATTCTGGTGATGGTTCAGTCCATTATCAGCGTCTCTAGAATGGCATCTCGTTCCTTGGGCAGGTAAATTGCTATAAGGACAAAATACGCTTAGAGATAATTTGCATGCATTTCAATTAACTGCGTTTTGCAAATTCAAAATATGTTAAGTGGCTTCAGTTCCGGTTTTGAACAAAAAATAATCAGATGTAGTCTTCATTTGCGTAGGTTATATTTGAATCTGTTGAAACTTCGATTGGAGGTCTGACACAATAATGCCTTGTAACTTGCGTTTGAACATTTTGCGCAAAACATTGAAAGAATTTACTCTACTAACAATTAAATCTTTTTTCTTCCTATATGTGTTTTTATTCAATCCAGAATACTAAGCCGCGTAATTCAAAGACTGACTTTTGTCTATGACTCTTTTTAGAATCCCCACTGCACTAATAAAAAAGTTCATAATTTTCTAGTGTTTCGTTTTTTGAAAGTCAAAAACTTTCCTAACCGTTCAACAGTTAGAAACGTTTTTGACTATTATACGATATTATTATACGTACAAAAAAGGGGGTAAAATTGGGATTTCGTTTTAATTACCGAATGGTTTCAAATTTGGTACTTTGGGTGAAGATCCTAAACACTACTTCAAATGATTTTTCCTTTTTTCGTCGAAAATCAAAGTGCCTAAAAATAAATTAACTAAACAGGAGTTATGAGTGTTTTTGAGTTAGCAAAACTTTATTTTTAACAAAGGCTCAGATATATTTTTTTAAATCGTTTTCTCATGTTTTAATTAGTATGAGAAGATTTGATTAGCAAAAAAAAAAAGAAAGAAAAAAAAAAAAAAAACTGAATGAACAAAAGTTTCAAGGTTAAATTCGGTCTGCTTCCGTTTTAAGTTTCGAAGGGAATAAATAATGAAAATATAATGTAAGTATTAAGCAATAAATGAAATTGCTCTTTTTTACATGTAAGAATTTCGGTGTAGTTTCGACTATTAAACAGCATCAAACTTCGTAAAAACTACACAACTGTAGCTATAATAATAGCAAAAAAAAGGAGCACAATAATTAATTGTATTATGTACAGGCGTCTTCTTTTATTCCTTTTAAATCGGTATTGCGAGTTTCTACCTAAAAGGTGGAGGTGATGCAATTTTTTTTAAACCAAGATTCACTTTTAACGGTCTTGTAGAAATGCGATTATACTCGCAACATAAACTATCTTCAGAAGGAGCAAGACGATATGTTTTTCCCGAATCAAAGCATTCATTAGATATTAGTTATCATCCCTCAAAAGTTATTAGAGGCAAGACAGACCGACAGACACATTTCTTCATCTACTAACCTTACTTTAATATTTATTTTTAATATTTATTCAATTGTGTCTGTGGCTTGGTTCTAAAAGAGCCAATGTCAATTTTTTCACATTCTGTGTTATTTACATCAAAAGTTTCCAATTTAGTAAAACTCTAATTCTACAAAGGCCAATGTCTATGTAATATATAATAATATATACATTATATATTATATAAATTATTATATGTATTATATATGTATAATATATAATATATAATTTATATAATATGTAAAAAAATTCATATGATAAAATAATGTTTCTTTACACTAACAATAAACAAATACCAAAAAATAATAATGGGAATCTTAATATAAGAAAGTTATAGCATTCTAAAAAATCTAAAATATCTTTCATCGCCTTTTTCTCGAAACTAACATTTTTTACTTAGGCCCTTTTAGAACCAAGCCACAGATGTACTTAATGTATTAATTTTATTTATTTATTTGCTTTTTAGCCACAATTCTATAATACATATCTTCTTCAATACTTTTTAAAACGTTTTTGAGGAAATGTTGGCTAAAAGCTCAATTATGATAAAAAAACCTGGGCACTTTGCATCATGCAATTTTCAAAAGGATTATTTCAATTTATAACTGAGAAAATACTTCATCAAGGCTCATTTCACTTTACCTACTTCAAGATTTGTTCCCTGCTTAATAACTCGAAGAAGATGCTTGAAAAATCATAGTTAAAAATGATGGAGTTATTCAGATGCATTTTCTTTATTTCGCATATTTTACAAACGAAAAAAAAAATTAAAAAAGCAGATATTTTTACCAAATAAGAGGGGAAAATTGCACAGTGAGATAGAGTACACAGTGAAACAAAGAAGGTTTTACAACGTTTTTATTTTTGCCCCTTGATGTTAGGCAGCTCACGCTTTTTATAGAGTAATTCATGCCCACATTTCAAACGTGGGTTCATTCTGTTGGAAGTTGAGAGACAAATGTGAGGTTATTACTTTTTAAGATCTAAAGGGAGTTATTTATCTGTGCTATATAACTTATGTCTTTAGCATAATTGTATATGGGTGATTCTACAAAAATGGGCAAATTTGTGTTCCATACTGATTGCTCTTTTTGTTTTTAATTTAATAAAAAACTATTTTGGGAATACTTTTATGCGTCTTTTGTTCTATAATTTCCGTTATCAACAACGTCAATATTTAATTATTATTCATTAAAAAAAAGGATATTAGATTGAAATGTCATCCACATGCCCTGTCCCATAGGTGCAATTCTCACAATCAATGGAATATACATTTAAAAAAAATAAGTGATTTTTTTTCTCGAGAGTTTTTTATTTATAAACATGAATGTGTGCAAGATGTAAATCACAAAAAAAGCAAAATAATATGAAAATAATATCTCTAAAAGTTAACCTAAACTTTGTCTCAGCGATTTTCAGTCATCCATATGTCTAAAAAGTATAGATATTTTTTTCTGAAATGTTTTATTCCAAAATCTGGCAACACATCTTAAAACAAAGCATGGAACTTTGTTATTCCTGGATGAGGATTAATTTTGCTGTTCTGCAATTACTTTTTGATAAAAAGCAAGCTAAACTCAACTTTCAAGGCAAGTGTTTTTTATCTTTGTCATTAACATGCCCCACAGAATGCATGTAAAATGTACATGTAAATAAATTTTGATAATGAATAATCCTAAGGCTTACATTTGTGGGTTCTAATTCGAAGTGAAGCCGAAAAATATTCAGATATGACTTTTTGAGAACACAATTACTTGTGTTTTGTCATTTACATGCCCTTTTTCTACTGTCATTCACATGCCCCAATTTAAGACACGTGGATGAATCAAAAGCCAAACTATGACAGTACAATGTTTAAAAATTATGTCTAACAGTTTACTGGTTAAAAAATTTCATTAATATACCTATTGTGTTTGTGTTATTCACATACTTACAGTGTTATATTCACATACCCATTGTGTCATCCACATGCCCTTTTTATCATTCACATATGCCTTCAAAAAAATAAAAATCCAAAAATACAATAAAATACAAACATTTAAGCTCTGCTGATATTCTATTTTAATTATGTAACTTATCAAGTGCTTTGCTGATTTTTTTCAGATTTTTAATTTTAAATTAATTTTTTGAATTCTACATGTTAGAAATATTCCCGTATTTGTAGAATCACCCATATATTATTTCAGCATGAAGATTGTTTAAATGCTGTATTACTTCTCCACTAACAACGCAAATATAATGGGAGACATTTTAAACCTCTTATTTTGATTTTTGAACAAAGCGAAATGATACGCAAAGACACCGTGGGAAGTCACTTACATACGAAAAAGTGAGAAAGATGATGCACCTGTGATGACGAACGCTTCAAATGCGGCCTCTGTAATTAAATTCAATGCCGTCATAATTTCGCATCAGTATTGCCTCGAAAACAAAACGATTATCGAGATGTGTGTGTTTTGAAGACCAATTTAACCTTACAAATATCTGGTAATCTTTATAAGGTTGACAAATGATCTCTCAAAAGAAATATATTTTCATCAAATGAATGCATTATTTGTGTCTATACTATACCAATGTAATATTTTCTTAAATTGAAAACTTAGCTATATCTCACTCTACTTGGTGTGGTTCTTTTATTCACATGATTTAGCTCTTTCTAGTTAATGTTCATATGTATCAATACATTTGGTGTAAAAGATATTAACAATAAGCATATTAAAACATCCAATCTCTAAAATTTCTTCCGTCTGTTGTGTTTAGCACTTAATTCATGTCCTTTTAAAAATCTATCTCAGTGAGTGCTGGTTTGCACTATAATTTTGTATTCGAAAATCACTTTCAAAAGTTTAAACTAAACACACCCCGCCCCGCTCCAAAAAAAAATCTGAATAATTTTTCATTCTCATTCTTTTTTCTATTTCAACTATCTTCGCAAGTTAGAAGCTTGGGAAATAAAGTGGGAAATTTTACTTCTTTTGAGTTTAGGCTTCACAGTATAAATTTCGAATGGAAAATTATTCTTCTGCGTTAAGCAAAAAACTAAGAGTAATCATATGGAAGTTAAAAACTTTCTCTCCGGAATCCAGCTACACATAATGGCACGTACTTGTCTCTTTTTTATGGCTTGTAGGGAAAAGAGGGGGTAACAATTCCTCTTATTTCCGGACACGTAATGCTCAAATGTGGGAAACAGACTGTGAGATAAGTTTGCTTTCGAAGCAGTTATAATTCGTATATGTACGGGGATTTTTTTTTCTAATAAATTCAAATTGTGATATAGTTTGTCAGAAATAGATTATGGGAGAGAAATTGTCAGGAACGCAAATTTTACGAAGAATGAAAATAGAAACGTATTTTAGGAGGTATAAAATGTACTTCAAAGGCAAAAAACTATTATAAAAATGATAATGTTTTTTTATGTTTCTCGAATCGAAATTTAAAATATATTTTTCTACTAACCTCAGAATCAAACAAAGTATTGTAAAATGAAGAAATTAAAACAGCGAAATTACAAATCACAACATTAAAATAAAATCTTTTATAAAAAAAATAAGAAGAGTAATAAAAAACTACCACCAGTTTTCGAATTTTGGTTACAGTTGTTCGTGTTAATTTTAAACTAGTTTTGCAAAATTTGCGTCACTTCAAATTTTTACGACACATATTTGACTTAGAGAAAAAAAAAAATCTGGAAACATAGTCCTGCAATCACCTGGAAAGGAATAAGCTCTCTGCTGTTTATTTTACTAAAAAAGGTAAATATTGTACACTTCATTAATTCTGACGTTATATTGTAAGCTATTTATGTTTTTTTTAAAGTAAATTACTAATTTATGTACAGTGTGTAGTTTCAAAAATCGTTAATGACCCGCATTTGAAACACAGTTTGGTTTCCAAACAGTTCGTTTCACCAACTTTTTTATTTCACATCTTCAGAATATCTCCTCAGCTTCATCATGGTTGTCTTATTGGATCAGTTTAGAGTTGTGTCAAGATATCATGAATAAATGAGTTTTATATTTTGATTGGCACATCACTTAGGCCATAATATTAAG
>JAXGGA010008748.1:0-55101 GCA_038373865.1 Uloborus plumipes
TTTGGATTCAAGTCTGGTGAGAATGCTGGTCAGTTCATACGGGTGATATCCTCCGATTTAAGGCCTTCGTTCACGATGTTCACACGGTGCGGACGGGCGTTATCATCCATAAACACAAATTCGGCGCCCATGGTGCCCCGAAATAAGCGTACAAGTTGATCCAGAATGACGTCCCGATAGATTTGGCCTGTCATGGTTCCAGTTTGAGTATGCAACTGTGTCCGGGAACCCAGGATAATTCCTCCTTAAACGAGCAATCCTTACATTCATTCTTAAACCATCTTCAAATACCATGGTCATTGCAGCACAGAGATGTGAAATTTCTGAAAATGTTGAGAGGCAGATTTTTTTTTTTTTAGATTGAAAAATTAATGGAAAATTTGAACTTTAATAATTAAAATGCACTTAACATATATATTTAATTTTAAAAAATAACACAAGAAATGTTAAATATCTCATGCAATCCATGCTACGTTATATTTTCTTTGCAACAGAAAAGTAAACAAGAAACTTTTGCGATTAAAAATTTAATCATTGGCATTCTCGGTTCAAAATATAACAAGAAGTTCTGTCAAGAACTAAACGAGCCTACTTTCCCGTACATCGACATCGGGAATCTAGCATCTAATCAATATTCTCTTGAATATCTGAAACTGAAAATTATGTCAAACATACCTTTATAACACTTAAAGCTGATTTCTAAAAGCAAAATATACCCCTCTCATCAGATGATCGGGACACGTAAAAAGTAAATAAACGAGTAAATAAAGTTTTGTCGCACCTTTTAAAAAATGTAACTGCTATAGTTCTTCCGTAGAAAAATTTCACAATCGTTTTCAAATGAAAAAAAAAAAAAATAAATAAAATAAAAGTACAAAGAACATCAAAACACATTTTATCGAAGAAAGAAAAAAAACCTCGTTCGTTAATAAAATATCTCGAATTTTATTTTTAATCCGTTGCCAGTTGTTTAATATAAGTAAAGAATAAAATGTTCTCGTGAATGAACAATTTTTGTAATCAAAAAAAAAAATCGTCTGCCAAAAAAAAATAAATAAATAAAAATAATAATAATAAATTAAACAAAAAAAATGAATAAATAAACAAAAAATCGTCTGCCCAGTCAGTCATTTTTTTCTGAGCCTGCATTTCCGCCATGTTTGAGGAGTCGGAGTCGGAATCAGAGTCCTCACAGAAGATTTTTCAGAAAAGTACTTAGCATACATTTTTTATCAAAACTGTTTTCTTACAAAGTGAGTTTAATGGAAATCTGCCTTTAAGTTTAGAATCAACATTCAATTTAAATTTCCCAGTAGGCGCTCATGTTAAAAATTTTTCTGAACGGTTCATCATTGAACGAAAAATGGTTCAAATTGAAAAGTGAAATATGGGAACGAGTCTCTCCGAGATCTTTTGAACAAAAAGGTTTATTCAATTCAGACGGTTCACTTAAAAGTTATTAGGTGGAGAAAGGTTGCTTGAACGGTTCAATGTTGAACGAAAAAATGTTCAAATTGAAAATTTAAATACGGTAATGAAGTATCCTTACCGATATCTTTCAAACAAAAAAAAGTTTGTTTAAATCGGACTGTTCACTCAAAAGTTACTAGGGGTGAGAGCTTGTTTAAACGGTTCAATGTTGAACGAAAAATTGTTCAAATCAAAAATGTAGATACGTGAATGAAGTATCCTTGAAAAGATCTTTCGAACAAAAAAAAGTTTGTTCAAATCGGACTGTTCATTCAAAAGTTAGTATCGCGGGACCGGTTATTTGAACGGCTCAAAGTTGAACCAAAAATTGTTCAAATCAAAAAATCAAATATGGGAATGAGCTGTACTCGCCGAGATCTTTCCAACAACAAAAAGTTTGTCCAAATCGGAATGTTCATTCAAAAGTTATTAGGGGGGAGGGGGACAGACAGACCGACCGACAGACCGACACACAAATTCCCCATCTCAATACCCTACTTTCAAATTTTTAATTTTTTGATATTCATTTTACCTCTTTATTTTTTTGACTTGGCGATATTTTTTGGACTTGGCGATATTTTTTTTAACTTGGCGATTTTTTTTGGATGCATTAAGCTACTTTTAATACTTTTTTCGTCTTTCTTTTATTTTTAACGGGAAAGTAGGCTAAAAAAGTGTCTGAATTTGCCAAACCACCGTACAATTACTATTTGTTTAGAGCAAGATGCGATTGTTTCTAAATAGGTTAATCAAAAGTCTTGACTGTTGACAAATCCTCCCTCCCTCCTTTATTTTAAAGTTGGTTACATTTACATGCATTTACACTGCTCGACATTGAAAATGCAACACCAAGAAGGAGTGGTCAGAAATTCATGCAAATTTTACCGTAGACGCACGTCATTGAGTTATGCAAATGATATGAAATGCGCAGCTCTCCGACGCACGTGAAGTAAGATATAAGAGAATGAAGTTGAAAAGTGGGCTATGTTCATGTTGTTTTTTCTGCCAGACTAATTATCGGAGAAATTTGGTTTTTGTCTCGAAGGATACGTGTGATAGGAGGAAATGCCACGCCGTCCTCAACGAAGACACTTCCAGCATATAGACGACTTTACAAGGGGTATGGTGATCGGACTGAGAAGGGGATGTTGGTCCATACGTCAAATTGCAGCTGATACCCACATGGATGCAAGCACTGTGCATCGGCTGTGTCGGAGATGGTTGGAAAGAGGAAATGTAGCCACATTGAGGGGTGCAGGTGCAGCCAGAGTGACGTCAGACCGCTTGGATCGACGGATTCACCGATAAGCTGTGGCGGACTCGCAAGTCACTTGTACGTCGATTCTGCAGCACGTGCAAGGTACCCTGGATGTTCCTGTGTCGACCAGAACCATTTCCCGTCGACTGGTTGCACGTGGCCTGCAATCACGGCGCCCGCTAAGAAGACTGCCATTGACCTCACAGCACAGACTCCGACGTTTGGAATGGTGCCGGACCAGAGCGACGTGGATGGCAGAATGGCAAACCGTAGTGTTCTCAGATGAATCCCGCTTCTGTTTGTCCAGCGATAGTCATCGCATACGTGTGTGGCGTCGACGTGGAGAAAGATCGAATCCGGCAGTAACTGTGGAACGCCCCACAGCGCGACAACGTGGCATAATGGTTTGGGCGCTATTGCAAACAATTCCGTATCACCTCTAGTTCGTATTCGGGGCACTATGACGACCCAACAATATGTAGATAATGTACTGCGGCCGGTGGCAATCCCCTACCTTCAGGGTCTGCCAAATGCAATTTTTCAACAGGATAACGCCCGGCCTCACAGTGCTCGAATCAGCCAACATGCTCTACGAGGTGTACAGATGCTTTCCTGGCCACCATACTCTCCTGACTTGTCACCAATCGAACATGTGTCGGACGTGATTGGACACCTTTTGCAGAACCTGTCACTGCCTCGTTCAGAGGACGAACTGTGGCAAATGGTTGAAAGGGAATGGAGTGCCATCCCTCAGGACACCATCCGCAGGCTTATTGACTCCATGCCTAGACGTGTTTGTTCGTGCATCGCTGTCCGCGGTGGTCCTACTTCTTACAGAGCCGACGCCGTCCTCGCTCTAAATTTTGCTTATTTATTTTGAAATAAATATCACTTATTGTTCCATGCTGTCTCTGTCTTCTTACCAAATTTTATCAATTTCTGACCACTCCTTCTTGGTGTTGCATTTTCAATGTCGAGCAGTGTATATACAACGTGTTCCCGTTTAACCTGCAAAACCTTTCTTTCCACAAACATTTGTCCCATCTATTTCTACTTCCATTGTTATGGTAAATGGAGATTTTTTTTCTCAACAACAAATATATGTGATTAAAAAGGACCTACGAGAATTTCAGGCCCGTCATTTAGGGGGGCAGGCCCCCCCCCCCCGATTTTGAGATATCAATGTATTTACAAAAAGTGGGCGTGGTTTTCGTTGTTTTCTGGTGAAATTGTATTGTGTTTTTACCCTTTGCCCCCCCCCCCCCCCGGAAAAACTTGAAATGACGTCAATGGAGAATTCATACCATTTGAGTTATTAGCGAAAACTGCATCTAAGACATTCTTTCATATTCATCTACTCTAACAGATGTTTGTTATAAGTTTCTTTTGTCTTTTTCCCTTTTTCTCTTTTTTCCTGGTTTATTTTATTTTATTTATTTATTTATTTATTTATTTATTATTTTTTTTTTGTAATTTTCAGCTAAGTGCCTTCAATTTTGTAAACATGAATAGCATAACTAGCATAATAAATCGGACTTCACAGTTTTTAAAGACAAGATCTTCGCTCAGCTTGCTTTTTAGAAAATAAGTAGGTGAATATAAATAAAAGGAATAATGAACAAATTAACTAAAACTTGATAAATTAAATTTTAAAAAGGCTAAAAATAAAGTTCTTCAAAATTGATGTTAATTTACATCTTTAACTGATAAGAAAAAAATGAAAGAATGTACTATCACGAGAGAGGTCTATTTTCTCCATTTTCTTTGATTAAGTTTTGTTAAAACATAAGCTAAGTTTTAGGGCATTTAAAGAATACAATTTTGAGCCACGGTGTTTTGAGTAGAGCCAAAACGTAACAACTATTATTAGAAGAGTTCTCCCTCTCTCTCTTTCTTTCCGAAAGCTTTCAGTGCTGTTTTATATTTTTCATTATAGGGATTGCATTGTGGATAGAGCATAGATGAAAGTCTTATCTAAACGTTCGTACCCTCCATTTTATCCTGAATTTACAACATTTAGCTTGTTTAGTACAATAATACATCATTAAATTATATGAGAGCACCTTAAGCCCCTAATTTAACTGTATTCTGAGAAACATAAATTTGGTACCCTCAAACAGATGATTTCATTGATACTTGTTGCCAAAATCTTAAAATTTTTGTTACAACTGTTTAAAATTTTAACATTTTTTTGCATTCTAAATCCCGTTTTAGCTTTATCTTTAAATAATCTGCAGTGTACGCAAACATTCAAGACCACCTTTGTTTTCTAAGACAGCACACATACACAACTTTAGTAATACTCAAAACGTTTAAAAACAACCTGATCCATATTATGTAGTAAAAATGTTTTTAAATACTTGAACTGCAGAGTTTTCTGATAATTTTTGTATTTTTTAAACGTTGTTTTCTCAGTTGAGATTTTTTTATTAAAAAAACAATCGTAATTAAAGTACGAAAGCTTCACGCCGTGTTACTTAAAGATCTTGAAAAGTTCAGTGTAATGTTCTTAACAGAGTTAAGGACAGATTTTGCAATATTTTGAGAAGATGAAATAACTAAAATGATAAAATAGAAGAAATTATGTTTTCTTTTTTGTCTATTTTTTCCATGGAGGCAAACCGTTTAGCTTTTTTTTTTTGTTCAAAAGTTTCATAAAAAATGTTGTCATAAAATTAGAAATAAGTAAAATAGAGGATTCTAAAAATCTTTAATTGTAAAATAATTAACTGTCAACATTTTCTACTGGATCTTTTTTCTCTTCGTCTGTTTTTTTTTTTTTTTTTTTTTTTTTTCGGGCAAAAATTATGCTTATTAATGGGAAATATTTGTTTTGTAAAAAATTACATAGAAAAAACTTTTAAAATATTAACCTAAATGTATCTAGTTCACTTCATTAATGTAAACTATAAAAATGTACTGGTAATTCTCATAAAAATGATCACGAAGATAAGAAAAATATTGTAGGGGAATGTAGGACAAAGTGAAAAAGCGGGGCAAAGTGAAATGACAAATATTTTTCACAGCTTGTAGCGCCACCTATCTAGCAATATTTTAACAAAGTCCCTAAACATACAGTTAATTCCTGTCAACAAATAGATAGATCTAAAGATCAACGAAAAAAATTATACAAGTCCTTTTCAAAATTTGATACACTTATTACAATATTCGTAGTTTTTCAAAAATATTTTTTGTTTTAATACAATTATAAAATTATTGTAATTATCATTTCAAGTATTAATTGAGAGCTACTGGTGTCCAGTGCAATACTTATTTAGTTTATATTAAGCAAATTTTGATTTTAAATGTTCAATGTAATTTGTCAAGTGCATGCGGGGCAAAGTGGATGGGGCAAAGTGAAATAGTTCATTTCGTTTACTTATTCATTATTTTTTTTAATCACGTACGTATTTCTTTATTTATTAATTTATTTACATCCTTTACCTATCAATTCACTTATTTATTCATTCGGTCACTGATTTTCTTTTCGTTCTTCATTTTATTCACTCATTTCCAGGGGCGCACCCAGGATTTAACTTAAGGGGGGGCTAATTTCTGACATCAAGCACCCCTACCCTTTTCATATCCATAGGCCATTGGATTAAAATTTTAAAATCGGAAATATACTAAACTTTAATATATTACCCCTCCCCCCTTCTTTCTTTTTATTTATTTTTTCCGGAATAATTGTGTAAAGCTTTGCTTTTTTGATTGGAAGCTCTCTTGCTTCTGTTAAATATAATGTGAATTTTTTACTTATTTATCAAATTGTGTTTACATAAGAAAATAAATGGTAAATACTATGAGGATCTTCCAACCTTACTGAAGATGAAGTGATTAATGCACTCACGAGAATAGCGTTATGATACGAATCAAGACCATTACTATTATGAACAAAGACATAAAGTGAAATATTCAAACATACTGATAGGGGGTTCATGGGTTCTCCCCGGAAAAAAATCTGAAAAGTGATCTCAAAAACACAACAGTTAAACAACTTTTGGTCATGTTAGGGGGATTTGAGACTTGCCGGCCCTCATCTAATATTTTTTTAGAATTTGAGGTAATAAAAAAGTTATTATTGCACGCCTTTTTTTGCAATTGTTTGGGGGGTGAGGTTTAGGAATGTTTCTATATTAAGCTTTGAAAAGCGCAGTTTAAGACGACATTGGTTAATCTTAGGAAGGTCACGAGTCAGGGGCTCTCCCATTGTAAATTTTTGAAATTGATGTCCAAAAAACACCACAGTAGGCCCTCTTTCAAAATGTTAGGAGATTGAATGGGGGTTTCGGAACTTTTCACTGACAATTTTTTGATGTTGAAATTCCAAAAATGAAATGTATAACCATCTCAGTTAATCTTAGGAAGAATGGGGTTCGACCACTCTCAACCAGAAATTTTTCAAAATTGATGTCTAAACAACGCAATAGCATCTTTGATGATGTTAGAGAAAGGTATAAGATTCGGTTTTCTCCACTGAATGTTTTTTTTTTTCGAAATTAAAGATATCAAAACTCAATTTTAAACGATTTTCAGGATATTTCCTCGAACATTTTTTGAAATTAAAGTTTTTTAAAAAATGCCATTGTAGACCATCTTTGATGACGTTATGGGAATGGATGGCATGTGGAACTCTCCACAGGATATTTTCCCTGAAACTGAGCTTAGAGAAATGTGGTTCCATTGTTGTCGATGTTAAGAGTTCGGAGGCCTTCCTCGGGAACATTTTCAAAATTTGAAGTCTTAAAAATGTAGTTATAGTCCATTTATCGGTAGCCTTAGCGATAGGATTCATGTACTCTGCACCAGCGGTTTTTCGTAATTAAAGTTCCAGAAACGAAATTTAAGACCTTTTATCATTATTATTTGGTGTAAGGAGGGGGCTTTATTTTAATTTTTTGAAATTAAAGTTTTAAAAACAAAACTGTAGGCCATATTCGATAATGGGGCTCGCTTTTCACCTCCGGAAATTTTTAGAAATTCATGTTCCAAAAACCAATTACTAGACAATCTTCAATGAGGACATTCAGACTTTCACCCGGAATTTTTCAAGACTTGAAGCTCTGAAACTACAATTCCTTTCTAACTTTAACTTCGAAAGAAAGAGTGAAATTAAGTTCTGATACCCCCTTCCTCCCATTTTCTTAGCTACGTTTTTTTACATATTTTTATTCCAAATCAAAATGGAGAAAATAGGAACAGATTTTTCTTTAACTATTTTGGTTTTCTGTACTGAAATTTTTAATTTCCTTCAGGCGCCTTCATTGGTTAGAAGAACAGAAATTTGTGGCTTTAGTGTAAGTTTTTTTTTTTTTTTGATTAATTTGCTTATTTTGCAAAGATACCCTTCGGTCACTTTTTTCTGTTTTTTTTTTTTTTTTTCACTCTCTTTCGTACTCCCTTTTATTTTAATACCATTTTATATTCTTTATAATCTGTTTCAACTTTTTATCTGTTTTCTTGTTTCTCAGAAAATCAGTGGCGGGCTAATCATGTCGCAATTACACCCACCCCTCCCCCTCCCCGATCATAGGGGGACTTTTATGAAATAGATTTTAAAAATGTGCATGAAAAATGATTTATTGAATTCTGTTTTTGACAGAAAATAGCTTTAAAATTTTCATTATAACGATCCTCCAAACCTGTAATTCGCCACTGCGAAACATCATGATTTTCCATGACAAATCCTCGAAATTAAAATTATTTTGGGTTTGATGGTGAGACGCTCTGTAATTTGAAGTTCCATGCTTTGCTGAGGCCCCATTCTCGTGCCTCGTGTGTCTGTACATGTACAATGAATGATTTAATTGAAAAAAAAATGCCTTGGTTTCTTGGAAATTGTAGACGAGGGGGGGGGGGGGGTCTTTTATCAGTGAGAATTTACCCACTTTCCCCTAGACTTTAAGAAAGACAAGGTATATGTTATACGTGTGCGTATTTGTTATTTCAATTGGATTCAAAGCGTAGTATATGTTGAGTTATTAATGACTTGAATCTTTTCTGACACCGTGGAAAAATTTAAATGTCGTTGATGCTTAAGGCCTTCAAGTCCAGTTTTGTCATAGGGGGAGCTTAAGCCCCCAAAGCCCCCTCCTGGGTGCGCGCCTGCTCATTTCTTTTTCTCATACATTAATGAGTTCATTTATTTGTTTATTTATTTATTCATTTATTTTTCATTAATAAGTCAGTCAATCAGTCGTTTATTTACACGTCCATTTGGTGAAAATTACTGTTCATCATCAAATATAAAATTTTTCATTGCAAAAATATAGCATTTTTCTCTTTGCCCCATGTTTTTTTAAGGTGGAAAATTTATATCTTTTTTTGAAGGTACAAAATAACTGACAAAAATGAAAAGTAATATTTCAACGCAGGTTGTCATACAAAATACATTATTCAGTCCTTATGCACAGTAATTTTCAGAACAAATTTCCGATGCGTTCATTTTGAAATAGGTCAGCTATCTTAACTATTTCACTTTGCCCCACATTCCCCTATATTTATGCAAGGTATACAATGACTATGAGAAAAATACATGTCCTAAAACGTGTTTACAATATTTAAATAAACAAATTAGGGTCAAAAATTAAAAGGTTAGCTTACACTCAGTAAAATAATCAGTAATTTGTTTTGATCAGAAATTCGTACAACCGTATGATAGTGAGAAAAATCTAAATATGTAGCGATCGAAAGCGCCTAGTAAAAAAAATGTTTCTTGAACGCACAAACTATTTGCCTTCGTGTCTCCGTTATTGAAACAAAGTCTTTAATTTTTCCGAAATTCAAAGAAAAGCCACCAAATTTAGCGAATTTTTGTGAAAAATGGAAGACACTTTTCGCACGTTTTGTAGATGGATGTCTTGATGCCAGATGAAGACGGTGAAGTCTGATGGTCACTTCCATTTCCTCTTTAGTCATTAAACTTAGTAACATAATTATTGCATAAATATATAATTATTAGCATTTTTTTTGCGTTTTTTAATTTTTTTTTTTAGTATTTTACTGTTGCGAGAGAATAGGCACAAAACACTGGAACATTTTTTTAAAACTAATTATGTGAACTAATTTTTAAAGCGAAATTAAGTTTGAATTGATTTATTTACAACTAATTATTTAATATTCCAACATGTAAAACATAAATGTTTGAATTTACTCCTTGTTTGCTTAGAAATTACATTTGCATATTTTATAGCTAACTAGAGAGACATTTTGGTACTTTAAACTTACATGAAATATGTAAAAAAGTAAAACAGGGAAGTGTTGCTTTTATAATCATGATATATATTTGTTTTAAGTAGTTAAGTTCCTAAAAATATGGATAAGTCACAAGTCAGTGAGGAATTATCTTGAGGATAATGACTCTTTCTTGGAGAATAATCCTTGTAGTAAGTAATTTAAAGCTCGATGAAAATTATTCTTTTATATAATATATGTACACAAGCGGCAAAATTTGTTTAATTTGGTTCTGTTAACATGTGCTGTTGATTTAATAAAGCGGCGTTGATAGTTTTACTTGATTCAATCAAAGGGCGAAATTTGTTCATTAACGAAGTAATCATGTTTTCATTTGCCTGCATTATTAAAATCCTCCCGTATCTATCTATGTGTATATGAATGACTGGTTAAATGCCGTTTCTGATTGGTAAGTCGGCTGCTACGTGACCTTAATGATGATCACGTGACAGTGACAACCTAGATTCTTAGGGGGCTGAATCAGAGAAATATGAGTTTTATAAATGTTATGGAACGCAGGGAGCCCGATCTTTGAGTCAGTCAGGGTAACTTTACGCCGATTCATTTTTTGTAGTTTATTCAACTGGGGAAACAACCCCTCTAAATCTTAGTCATGCATCCTGCTACCCAGGTCATGGATTAAGATATCTGCTCTTTATAATTTATAAATAACCAAAGAAATATATTTCTTATGATTTAAAAATATACTATACTATCAAAGGCATGAAGTGGCAAAAAATTATCCGCACCGGCTCAAAAACACTATCAATGGCTGTAATCTTTTAAAAAAAATCTCAGTGTTTAACACTCTTCTTTTCTCCCTCTCCCACAGGGGATCCTGCGGCGGCCCTCCGGGACACCCTGTCCCGCCTCGTCCACCGGAGCCAGGAGCGGGGCTCCTTCGGCGACCTCAAGGAGGACGCGCCGCCCACCCCCGTGTCTTCCTCCTCCTCGGACCTTCGTGACCTCTCGGAGGGGCAGCCGAGGGGCGGACCCCTCTGCGCCTCCTCCCCTCTCGACCCCTCGGACGACCCAGGCGGCGACGGCTCCGCCCCGGACAAGCCCCGCAAGATCCGCCGCAGCCGCACCACCTTCACCACCTACCAGCTGCACCAGCTCGAGCGCGCCTTCGAGAAGACGCAGTACCCGGACGTGTTCACGCGGGAGGAGCTCGCCATGCGGCTAGACCTCAGCGAGGCAAGAGTGCAGGTGAGAGAGATTAGCATTCATGCTTGCCTCAAGCCTCTTTTCTTTAAATAGTAGTTTCAAAATATCAAAACTTAAACTTTTGAAAACTGATCAAGTCACTACACATCCAAAAAAAAAAAAAAGAAAGAAAGAAAGAAAGAACGTGTAAAAAAATTCTTTATATCCAAATATGACCAACGTTTTTTCATCACGCCCCACGTTTGGGAAATGACGAAACCAATCTTTGTTATTTTTAGACACTTGCAGAGTCATTATTTTCATTTGGAGATTAAGGGGGTAACCATTGATGCCTTCTTCTGGGGAAGTAGACAGGTACAAAGTTCAAAAGCATGGACATTTGCTGCAAGTTGGGATTATCTGGGTAGTATTTCTCCTTAAAACATTTTTTTAATTCCTCCAAACCATTTTTTTTTCTCTGAGTGCTTGTATTACAATTGTGATACGAACTTTTCAGTTTAAAAAGAAAGTATCGGCCTCACTTTCATGAGTCCCATAGCTAAAAAACTTTTCACGTAAAAAAAAAATCTTCTAGGCATCGCATATAGCATATGAGTGACATCGTACATTTTACAACAAATATTTACATTTATTATTAAGTTATAATAATTAAGGTAAGTTATATTCCCAGGTGTAGTTAAGATTACAAATGAAATTAAGTGTGCTATAATTTAGCATCAATGTATATTTATATTTCTGATATGTACCTCAACCGTTGTGTTTCACTTCTTGGTATAGTGATAAAATTTAAAAATAAAAAATAATATTACTAACAAATAATAAAAATACTGACGTTTTACTTTTAAGAACAGTAAAAATATGGTTCACGTAAAATTTTGTCACGCCTGAAAATTTGTAGCATTAGGCAGCTAGCTGCCTGCTCTCCCTATTTGGAGATTCGGCCCTCCTTATAACTCCGTTTTGGATTAATTCAGTTTCTTCAACTTCAGCCCCATGAGAAAAACTTCCCTTTTTCTAATTTTTCTGAACTCCCCAATAGTAACAAATTCGAAATGATATGAATCTATCTCCGCTTGGAAAGAACAATTTCACAGCATTTTATGGTTTGAAATTGAATTAACAAAAGAATAGAATAGAACTTTAGAAAAAAAATAATAATAACAAGCTTTGATGTGCACACCGCCAACTTGAACGTCAAACTAATGTGGAGTTAAATTTCAAGTAAACCGATCAAGAAAATCTTGTTCCTAGCGAGTCATCAACATCCAGACTTAACTCCCTTCCCTACTTTATAATTAGTAGGGAAGAGATGCATAATAAGAGCGCATAAATATGGAAATTCTGCTGATATTACTTTAATGTCATCCAGAATGTCACATCGTTTATAACGCATCATAAAACTCATTTTATTCTCTAAATAAATAAATAAATAAATAAAAACATTTTTCTTAACGAGGCCTTGGAAAACAAAAGAATCGAGTGGATTGTGTAACCATTATGTTTATGGTTAATAGGCTCTTGAGCATTTTTATGCAAGAAAGTGCTATCTGTTTTTCGGGGTTGGTCTGCCATTCCTGCTACAGAAACAGGACTATGCTTTTTGAAAAAGTCTGCAAACTATTTTTTTTTATTTGCTTTTATTTCAGCTATAATAACTTAACCCCAAGTACTTAACAGTTAAAATGATAACCTTCTACAAGCGTAAAAGGATAGAGGGTGTCAAGAATAGTGGAGGACCTCTCACAAAATGCACAGACGTTGTGGAGTAGAGGCAGTTCTCAGAGCATGAAAAGTGTATCGTTGTCGTCCGGGAACTGTTAAAGGAATCTCGTCGGGATGTATTTGGCCTATTTTGCACTATAGTGCAGTTGAAAGAGATATTAAATTGTGCTTCTCAGTTTATTTATTGTCGTCAAAAAGGATATTTAATTTGTTAACTTCAATATTATAACTTCTTTATATCTATGCAGACTAAAGTGAAAGTGCTTCCTTTATCAATCCAATTCTCCCCCTTCCTCCTTTTTCTCTCTCTCTCTCTACATACACACGCTTTATATATATATATATATATATATATATATATATATATATATATATATATATATATATATATATATATATATATATATATATATATATATATATATATATATATATATATGTATATATGTATGTATATTATGAGAGAGATAGAAAAAGAGAAATGCATGTGCTTTTTATAGATTCATTATCTTGAGGTGCTTGTTGAATAATTATAATTATTAATAACTGAAAAGCTCGTTAATTAATTATAATTAAGTTTCCACGGTAAAGCTGCTTTGAATGATTCATTCATTAGCTCCCAGAAACAAATAAACACAAAAATATCCGGATGTAAAACGTTCGAAAAGAATGAAAGATCGAAACTGACAAAAAAGAAGAATCTTCCTAATTAGATGTGTTCGAGTCAACAAACTGGCGTCCAAATCACTCTTCGCTTTAAGAATAACAGATTAAATGATCGTTCGCAATTAGAACAAAGCGTCTTCCCCTTAAAATCAATTGTAAACATCGCAAAAAATAGCGAGAAAGAGAGAGAGAGAGAGGAATTCGGCCGTTGTCATGCGCGCTCTCACTGGAGAAAAAAGAACCCCAAGAAGAAAAGAAGCACGCTAGGAGCAAATGAAACAAACGCAATTGCTACAAAGTGAACTGAATTAGCCCATCCTATTATCTTTCGGGCAAAGGAGAAGTCCCTAAATTCCTTGTCAACATTAACATGGAGCGGAGGGGGGGGCGACTGCTTCGTACCCCCGAACTTCCGGTCTCGAGTCTCCTCCCCCTCTCGCCAGTGATTGGCTAGGCGGGGATGCTGGCTGGGTGGAAGAAGATCAAGAAGAGCATCATGGCGCTGGAAGATGGGGATATTTCCAGCATCTGATTGAGTTTTCCGGCTCAGAGTAATTTGCTTTGTTCCCGCCACTTTTTTGGTCTCCTTTGATGCGACTTAATCTGCGACTTCCTTCAGTGTTAGAGAAGTATAGGAGCTTGAATTCACTGGAGTAAATCCTGCAAACCTGCTTCTCATTTGACATTTGAGAATTATGAACGACTGTTAATGGAAAAGAAAGGGGGGAAAACTCATACAATCAACTTTTTTCTTCTCAGATAAAAAGCTCAATATTTTTATTTAATTTAACATTTTGCTTCATAGAAATTGAGCACTTTTGTTCTGTTAGAAAAAAAGAAAAAATATATGAATTTCCATAGAAAGCCGATAAGAGTTGCTACACATTTCTAAAACTCCTTGACTTTGATAGTAATTGCCCTTTTCTATTTCCTTATCAAAGTAGTTCCTGCTTATTACTGGAGTTTGAAATAAGCAAAATTACATATAAGTTCCGAAAAGAACGATGAAGAACCCTGTATGAAAATTTACTGATTCATTATGCAAGGAAATGAATGGGGTTCGAATATTGTATAAGACCCTGAAAGAAAGATTCAGTAAGATCAGAAAAATTCTTACAAGACTAATATTAAAAACAAAATACTGATAGAAGAAGAGAGTAAAAAAATAAAGGTAGGATCAGTCATGGTCAGCCAAACAGTACTAAGGAAAATTTGTCTTTTATTACCAATATTAAGTTTGTAATCAATATTCTAGGAACAACATTAGTGAGTTGTTCTTAGGACTAACAGTAAATTCTTTCAAGGACACCCCCAATATATTTTTCCTCCAAATAAATTTTGTCTTCATCCAGAATTTTCTTTCGAGCAACTGCTAGCAAAGATTTTTGACGCACGTTATGCAAATTAGCAGGTTATAAGAAGAAACGAAACTTGTTGTTTTAGTGAATCAACATGTATGTTATTTTTAAGTAGTAGCGACTAAGAGGCATTAGTTAAAGCGACTAGAGTTCACTAGTGATATTACGCTTCGGGGGAGGGGGTGAAATTGTGACATTTTGTAGCGACAGTAAGGGAGGGGGTAACAAGAAGTCTTACACCCAATCATTAAGATATTCATGAAAAAAAGCGCGATATGTGACAAAGGGCAGAGGGTAAGGTGAAGCAGTGGTGCCCACAAAGGTGGGGGGGGGGGGGACATTATGGCGCAAGCTGCGTCAGCAAAATTTGGGGGGATGGGCGGGATTTTTTTTCCATGGGAAAGTTTTTTTTTTGGGGGGGGGGAGACATAAATCTATTGTGGGAAAGAAAAATATTTAAATTTATTCAACTAGAAATTGTAAGACGCATGAATAATAATTTTTTTCGACTTAATCCTTCTAAATTTAGTAGTCTTGTTTCTTTTTCGATAAAAAGGACCTCAGAAATGGAATGGCGTCTGTCTGTTGCAAGAAAAGTTCAGATTGTTTGATTAAATTTCAATTTATCATATATTCTTCTAGAACTTGTGCAATTCTATACGATAAATAAGTGTCACAGCGATAAAATGGGTTTGAGAGATAAATGAGAGTAGTTTATTGAAACTTTCTTCACTACTTCAAAGGCGCGAAACGACCGTGCAACGTCGGGCCAAGCAGCTAGTTCATATTATAACTTGACAACACTGTCAAAACTTTTTTTAAGAATGAGTACTACTTCAGATACGTCCTTTAGAAAATGCTGGGAAATACATGCATTGCTTCTCCCTTCACACATTCCCAGAGAGCTATTGAAAATTTAATATGTGTTTCTGAATAATTAGTGAACATATTAGAAGAAAAATGGACCAAAACAAGTCACTGAAAGCGATTCTCGTAGGCAAATGCGACAGAAAACACAGCACTATTCCTCTTACTGACTGCAGAATCAGGGTTATGTGCTTCAAACTTGCAAAAAGAGTGCAACCCGTCTTCCTTTGATGATTAACGGAAAGGTTGATAAAGTTTTTACCAGAACTGTTCAGATGTGATTAACAGAGGTAGAAATAATCGGAAACCGGCCCGCGAAAAAAAAAAAAAAGAAAAAGAAAAAACTCGTCACCGAGACAATGAAGAAAAATGACTACAGTATGATAAATAACATCAAAATATGACTGTTTGAGGACTGGAATCGAGTAGGTTCTGTTTGAAAATAAGTTATTAACAAATAATGAAATTATTTTGAGTCATTTAATGTTTTTTAGATACACTGTGAAGCATTTGTGTAACCTTACCCCGTAAAACCGGTGGCAGCATTCTGTATACAAAGCTGCCTCCAATGCAATGATGGAGCAACTTGATTGATAAAAGTGGTGTAACATTATGAGCGAAGCGTAACGTTACACCAGTTTTATCAGTTAACTTACTCCATTGCATTGGAGGCAGCTATGTTGCTGCTTAAAGATACACAATTTTTTTTATAGTGCATGCTACTTCTCTGACGACTCTAGTTTTAGAATTTAATCGACGAAACTTTATTCGTCCGAGGATGCCCGGGTAGCATTTAAGCATACCGTACTCGATTTTGGACATGCGAAAAGATTCGCGCTATCATTGGTCTAGTCGAGTTACCGATAGATCTCTTTTCGCCGCCAAAACAAAGGCAAAGCTATTCTGAGATGCAGCCTATATGAATTCGCCCAGCTATCCATAAAAATAAAAGACGAATATTTACTTAAAAATTTTATTATTTCGTGGTAGAAAATGGGAAAATCAATTTTATAACAAGCAACATTAAGTTCATGACAGACAAACTTCTTTGCTAGAATTTGAAAAGGAAGAAATAGCAAAGGAGCATGAGAAATTCGTGCCCATTATATCAAAAAATCGTTTGCTGGCAATTTTTTTTAATGGCTTATTTTAATTATAAATGCGTTTGTAAATATTTTTTAACGTTCTATTTATTAGCTTATAAATTTAATTGTGCGGCTGTTATGTTTTCTGTGGAAATGTTATTTTTAAAAAATGATTAACAAGAAATTATTTATAAGGCTAACTTTTTTTTTTGTATTTCAAAGTAAACTTTTTTAGGTTATTAAAACTGTTGAATTTATAGGCTACTTTAATGTGCATTAAATCTTTTTATGTATCGTTATACTTTTTTTATTAGCGCTAAAATAGTGGAAAATATCATTGAATCAATTGTAAAATGTCCAAAATCGAGTACGGTGTGCTTAAATGCGGCCGGGCAGTTCCCGGATAGTCTTTATTTCCATCAAGACCCTTGTAAAGATGGTTAAACATCTGCAGAACACATATCCCTGATTCTGTGGCCAGTACGAAGAGTAGTGATGAGTTTTCTGTCACATTTGCTTGTACAAACCACCTCCTGTGCCTTTTTTTGCTCAATTTTTAATTTTGATGCTTCAAATTACAGAGTACTTAATATAACTGCACAACAACAGTTGTTTTCACTCATTGGTGACTAAAGAGGAAACAATCTCCATCGGCAATCTTTGCGAAATGCCGCAGACTGGTGATACTGTTGTCACTTCTAAAAACCAATAATAATAATAATAATATCAGGGACAATCCAGAGCAAAAAATGGTTTGTGGTTATTTCTTCAAAAATTGAGCTAAAGCAAGAAACTACTTTAAGTTTAGTAATTTCCTCAATAGTTCGTCCACCCATAATGTACTATGATTCACATGAAGCTGAATCTTTGCTGAACTCCGAGCTTCAATGCTTTGCGCATTAACCATTTTATCGTAGATTTCATTTTTGTTTAGTATCTTTATCCTGCTATTTTTTCTTAATTAACAAGTTTGCAAGTTTACTAATTTCCTCTGTGTCATTACGTTCACTTACATTCAGTCATTTTCGTTCGTCACTTATTTTCACGTTCTTCCAAAATTTAATATTACCAGAAAACAATTTTGAAACACAATAATAACAATGTGAAAGAGAAAATACACGTCAATCTCTGAAGAAACTACAATTGAACAAGGATTAGAATGCTACTGAAGCAGAGCCATCTGAATCGGGGAGCAAGCGGAGGGATCGCCCCGGGCGCCCAAGATATGAGAGGCAGATGGCGACATAAATTAAGCGTTTGCTGAATTACAATTTCTTTGTTATCATTTTTTTAATATTATTATTTTTTAAAAATAGTCCTTAAAATGCTAACACATTATACTTACTTTCTGCCTTTTTATGATATATATACACTGTAAAAATTTGTGTAATCTTACTCCAGGGATACGGTGACAGCATTGATGCCTCCACTGAAGTGGAGTAATTTAGATGATATATCTGGTGTAAGGTTACATAAGAAATCTCTGTCAAGAGAACGAGGAAGAAAGAAGAGCATTCTCGAGAAGATTCATTCCAATTATTCACTGATTAAATGTTGTCAGGTTCATGCTTTCCCTCTACCCAATCAATTTTGCACACATCCGTAAGTTATTTTAATTACACACGATAGTATCTAATCCCGAACTTACTGCGTGCACCACAAAGCAAGAGCATTTGACCGCAGGGTCGGTTATAGCACATCTTGGTTACGTTCATAATACTTTAAGATCTTTGCGTTGAAGTTTGTCTTAACGCATGCGCCTTGAATAATACCCCAGTAATTTAAACGTGAAATTTCATAGAAAGCAGGATTGAAGAATTTGGAGGATAAAGGGGCTCTGTTATTATTATTATTATTACTTTAATTTTATCTTTTTGAAAATACACTCTGAACTATGGTAAGCAATGGATACGAGTAAACAAATAAAATGTATTGCATCAAAAGGTAGATGTCATTCGACCAATTTTATACGCTCACTTAACGACAAAACCTGCAAACAAAACAAAACAAAAAAAACTGCAGCAACAGCAGCAATAAAACTTTGAACTTTAATTACTCGCAATTTTGGTTTTGTCAAGTAACCCCCTTCATCTTCCAAGCCCTTCAATTATTTTGAGTGAGAGGTTTTCACTTTAAAGTTCTGACCAAGTACTGTGGTGGGTTTTCCTTGCCGAAGCAATACCGTAGCAGAAAAACCCGATTTACAGATACGAATCCACATAGCTGGTTTGCGGCAAGCTGAAAACAAGTAACTTTTTTAGGGTACCTTCGGACTACATGCTTCAGAGCACATATTTCTTTAACTGAATTAGTTCTATTTTTTGCAATATTGCATATTTTTTACTCTCTAATGAGTCTTGTAGACACTAAGTAAGGCTTTTTTCATTTCGAATTCTCATTTTATTACTCCTACTTTAATTCGGTTAATTGTTTCACATTTATTTTCCTGTGTCATAACTCTTGTTTTTGCCATATTTATTTTTCCATTTTATTGCTACTAGTTTTATTTTACATTATTTGTCCATACTTATTTTCCTATTTTAATACTTCTTTCTTTGTTTATTTTTCGAATTTATTTTCCCATTTTCACTGGTCCCAATTGAAATCGGGAAGCCACTCACTTTAAGATGTCACTGCACACAAACTTTAGTAGCTCAATCTAATCCTTCACTCATATAGTTAAGGATTCAATATTTTTGCCGTCAACTAATGATATGGAATTTTTTTTGTATGAAATGGTTTGTTTAACCTGGGGTTTATTTTTACAACTACTGTCGTGCAGCAAACTATGGCAGATTATTTTTGGAAATACCAAGAAACTCATAATGCACATAATATTTGAATAATATTGAAATTTTAAAGAAAGCGCTTTCCCATTAATTGCTTACAGCAACCGTCAACTCATTATGCTTTTAAAAATTAGTTTCGATTATTAAATTATGGTTCATAGTCTAATTCACAGATTAATAATTTATTTTTGTAAACATTATGAATCTTTTTTTTTTACTGTGTACTTTTTTATTAATTAAGTTAAAATTATTCTGAAGATATGCATAAGAAATAATGTTGATGAAAAGCCAGACTCGCAGTCAGACACTAAAATTTCTCTAAAATGACGAAAATATCTGCCGTACTTACTAATGTCCTTTTATTAATTCTTAATCTAAAGAAATTAATTAAGAAGAGATTAAAAATATTTACACTCCATAACGAAAAAGAAAAAAAACCCGGCGGACTAAGAAGAATTTTCAAGTTGGTTGGTTGTTTTTGGTTTATTGACGCAAGAACCTTATAGGTTATACTGCGCCAAACGAAATTTTTTGTCTAAAATAAAGATATGCTAAAACTAAGATTTTTAAAATGCGTCAGGGAGGAATGCGAAGGAGTTTTCAGAATGAAGCAAATTCAGCACACGTCATTCTTAAACATTGATAAAAAAAAAAGTACAAAATGAAATCAAAACGATCATTTAATATGGAAAAATTCCCAAATTAATCGAAGTTTTATAATGGTGAAGGAATGTGGTAAAGGAAGTCTTGTGACACCCTTGCTGTGTGTAATCGATAGCTGAACTAATAAAAAAATCCCTCCTAAAAACACTAAAAACATTACAAATGCATCAACTGAAGAACCACTTGATGCCGTGGTGTTGTGGATCAGTATTTGGGATTACCCTGTATAGTCTGTGATTGCACCCCATAACAGCGGGACATCACATCTACAGCTCCGAAATGTTTCGGAGTCCCATCGCATGCGATACACTGAATGCGCCTAATAATGAACCATAACACCACCGACAGCCCAGTGGTACATTAGGGACATGCTTCAGTCACATGGCATTAGTCCTCATGGCAGGGTTGCCAGGAACCATTTTTCAGCGAGACAACGATTGGCCACACACTTCAAGGGTACAGAAGACTTTGTTCACCATGTTATCGCCTTATCTGGCTTTCTCGATCCACTGATTCGCAGCAGATAGAACTGATCTGAGATCACTTGTGATGATAAGTTGGAGTTGGACAGCAACGAGTTTGATCGAATTAGCAGCACGTTTGCAGTAAATGTGAACATGATGACGTGGAACATTGTACTGTAGCAAATCGTAACTCCCCTGTATTACCTCGTATTTCCATGCTAGAGGTGGTTCAACAGGGTACGAAAACCTCCATCCATTTGAGATTTTTCTTACGATGAATGATCATTTTGATTTTATATCGTAATCGCTTTCTTATAACACAGTTTTCTTTAAGTTTGAAAAATTTCGTCTCCTTTTCACTACTTCTTCTTGGTGCGTCATTTTTTTTTGGGGGGTAATAGAGTGTATTTCACGGGATAAACAAAAGAGATAGAAAATAAATTTTACATACTTTAAAAAATTCAAAGTTTCTCAGAAGTCGATTATCTGATAAAACCTTTCACTCCAACACACATGGGTCAAGAGCCAAGTTCCATCAGCTCACTAATCTTTTCGCGCAACTTACTTCTCGATTTGAAGTCAGTTTTGCGATTTTGCACAACTCCCTTCCTGCAACTTCAGCATATCGGATGTATTTAGACTTTAACTCGGTTTGGGGCCAAATCCTTTATAGAAAACAAAAACAGAAAAGAATAAGCCTATAAACATGTATGAAAAAGTGCAATATATTTTAATGTAAAGCAACGTCTATACATCTTTTAAAGAATTTGTGTAAAAGTACGAATACATAAAAACACGTAGAGTCAAACTTCTTATGAATAAATATGATTATTTCAAATGTAATCCGTACTGAACACACATTTAGCAAAAGGATGCATTTCTTTAAGTTTTTAGAATATCTAACTTTTAACGAAACCGATGGATGAACCAGTTAAAAGTTGATTTTCCCAGCAACCTTCTACGTTGCAGTCTTTCACCTTTGCTTCCTATTTTCTTTCTTTTTTTCCATTCATGAACAAAGCAAATAAAACAACAACTTTGTTAAAAAAAATCTATTAAACCCTGCTCTCATACATTTAGGTTTCCAGAAATAGTCGAAAGTATGTATTAAAATGAGTGCTCAAAAATTATTTTTGAGAATAAATTGCTTATAATTCAAATCAATCTAATGACTTTTTTTAAATGACATTTGATTGAATATCCGATTACACATTTTCCATTCCCCAGCATCCTGTAAACCTACATTGCTAAAGAGAAAATTTCCTCACATTAGGCGATAATGAAAGAAAAAAATCCTATCTATCTATCTATCTATCTATCTATCTATATATATATATATATATATATATATATATATATATATATATATATATATATATATATATATATATATACATATATATATATATACATATATATATATATACATATATATATATATACATATATATATATATATATATATATATATATATATATATATATATATATATACATATATATATATATACATATATATATATATACATATATATATATATACATATATATATATATATATATATATATATATATATATATATATATATATATATATATATATACATACATATACTAGTTGACCCGGCAAACGTTGTTTTGCCATATAAATAATTTCCTAGTAATTTCTAGTGTTGACAAAAAATAGCTTACTTATTGTAAGTATGTATGTATGTATGGTAGAATGTGTATATTGTATGTATGTAAGAATGTGGTATATGCGTGAAATAAGCATGGAGCGCTGTGAACGATGCGGGAATATAAAAATAACAAAAGGCAAACATTATTTTTAAGTTATTATAATTTATTCCTTAAAATTATATATCATTAATTAAACAATTACGACAGTAACACTATTAAACAATATCAATCTCTTAATGCTATAGCGTGAACAATATTTTTTGTTAGTCCATCTTTAGCTAACACAAACAAACTGGATGGTTTACCCACTCGAGAGCATGCCACGTATAATTGTCCGTGTGAAAAACATGGTGTTCTCAAATCTAAGCCACAAACAGACATCGTTTGACCTTGGGATTTGTTGATAGTCATTGCAAATGCCAATCTAATCGGAAACTGAATACGTTTGAATTGAATTGGCACATCTGTAGGTATAATAGGAATCCGTGGTATGAGTATATTTTCACCTCTGAACTTGCCAGTTAAAACCCTGGCTTCGATCACGTTTTTCATTAATTTTTGAATGACTAATCGCGTACCGTTGCACAGTTCAAATTACGAAGCAAGATAATTGGAGATCCCACCTTTATTTTTTAAAAATTTGTGTCACTTTAATGGTCGTTCATACCCCCCCCCCCCTCTAGCAGTGAAAAAAAACTTTATACAGCAGATTTTGCCTAATAACTCAACACTCATGGTGTTTGATACATTTTATTTGTTTGTAATGATGTTTTTTGGTCACAACCAATATGAAAATCACAAAAATAGTTACTTTAATTTTTAACATATATTTATCTTCTTCAGAATTTTTGACTTTTAATTTTACCTTGAATTTGACGTAAATGCAAGATATAAAATACAGAATTTTATAAAGGTACAAAAATTAACATAATATAATTGATAGTGTATATAATTTTTGAAAAAATAATATAAGTGCCGCAAATCAAAAACCATTTATTGCCACAATCGATTCAAAGCCCCCAAAAATGGCACAAACGTCCATAAGAAAATTCTACAGCATCGAAGGACCCCATTGCCAATTTTAACAAAGATCCGACCAAAACTGTCATTTTGTACTATAAAAAAATATGGGGTAGATCCCCATGAGGGGATGTACCTGCATAAGGACATTACAATCATTAAAATCATTCAAAAAAAAAAAAAAAACATGCAGCTGTTCGAAAAAACCCTTGCGGACCTGGATTCGATCTCATTCCATCAGGAACTTCAACCTGACGCGCCTAACCACTTGACCATCGGGTCGCTCATTGAAGTAAGGATTTACGATAACACATATTGTTTTAGTTCAGTAGATCAGATGTTATGTGCGAACAAAAAAAATTTAGGAGTGGACTACCCCTAACATTTAGGGGATGAAAAATAGATGTTGGCCGATTCTCATAGATACTGGATAAGCACAAAAAATTTCATCAAAATCGGTCAAGCCGTTTCGGAGGAGTATGGCAACGAAAACTGTGACACGAGAATTTTATATATTAATATATATATTATATATAATATATATATAAATATATATATATATATATATCTATATATATATATATATATTCAGTCTCATAATTAACAAATTGAGACTGTAAAAAAAGTATACAAATGCAAGCGACGTATAAATGAGAGAAATTCAACCGGCACTTCATCATACAGATTTCATTTATTCTAAAGTAGTCTTAGAAAATGAATTTCAATAACACAGCAACAGCTCTCGTTATCGAGAAAATTAGAAAAAAATACAGCAGAGAGAATGAGTCAAAAATACATCGAGGCTACGTAAACCTTCAGCCGCTACATAGATCTTCTGACAAATCCCAATTTCATTAATCAATTGGGCTTAGTTCATTTTCTGGCTGATTTGTTTTCTCATGTTAATGCAAATATTAGTCCTATCTGATAAATTGCTGTAGTTAAACAAGAAGTTCTGTCAAGAACTAAACGAGCCTATTTTCCAGTACATCGAAATCGGCATTCTAGCATCTGATCATTATTCTCTTGATTATCTGAGACTGAAAATTATGTCAAACATACCTTTTTAGCACTTAAAGCTGATTTCTAAAAGCAAAATATACCCCACTCATCAGATGAAATAGACACGTAAAAAGTAAATAAAAGAATAAATAAAGTTTTGTCGCACCTTTTAAAGAATGTAACTGTTACAGTTCTTCCGTAGAAAAAATCCTCAATCGTTTTCAAATAAATAAATAAATAAATAAAAGTACAAAGAGCATCAAAACACATTTTATCAAAGAAAGAAAAAAAAAAGAAAAAAAAAACTCGTCCTTTAATAAAATATCTCGAATTTCATTTTTAATCCGTTGCCAGTTGTTAAATATAAATAAAGAATAAAATGCGCTCGTGAATGAAGAATTTTTGTTACAAAAAAAATCGTCTGCCAAAAAAATAATAATAATAATAAATAAAATAAAACAAATGAATAAATAAACAAAAAATCGTCTGCACAGTCAGTCATTTTTTTCTGAGCCTGCATTTCCGCCATGTTTGCGGAGTCGGAGTCGGAATCAGAGTCCTCACAGAAGATTATTCAGAAAAGTACTTTACAAACATTATTTATCAAAACCATTTTCTTACAAAGTTAGTTTGAAGAAAATCAGACTTTAAGTTCAGGATCAACGTTCAACTTAAATTCCCCGTAGACGATAACGTTAATTTTTTTTTCTGAACGACTCAATATTGAACGAAAAATGGAAATCCTAAAGTATTTATGTGATAAGATACATTAACATTTCGGCTTTTCAAAGTTTTGTTTAAATAGCTTATTATATGCACAAATATAAATAAAATTACAAGATTTGTCTTCCTTTATAGTATTGAGACTCTACCAGTAAAATGACTTTAATTGTGTCAGTGAAAGGTCTTCTAGAGATTATAATGCAGTTTTGTGGGTTATTTTATTTTTATGTGAAACTCTGTTCTTAAAACAGTAAGTAACCGCCCTAAGCAAGGGCTAAGGTAGAAACATAGTGTATTGCATCTGTTCTTATTTCTCCCTTATACATTTTGTTTCACGAGCATTCAGATGCTATTTTCCTGCAACTGAAAATATTCATTTAAGCAAAGACGCCCATCCGCAACGAATAAAAACCATCGAATATAATTCCTCCACTAGAGCAGCCAATTCGCCTCTCCGCAGAAGCCGACACACGTTATTATTTACATGCAAATATTTCAAAATGTGAATCACTCGCGTGTTCCGCACAAAGGGTCCTCCATACGTAATAACCCCCCAAAAAAGAGGCTTAAAGCGCGCGGAATCGGAAGTGCCTCCAATGCCTTTGGCTAATCTGTTCCCGCGTAATCACAGCCATTAATGGCCGCATCTCCCCATTATTGCGGAGCTCTGGAGCAGCCTGGCGCGCAATTTCCCGGTCAATAATTTGTCCACTTGGGGGACAATGGGCGGTGATTAAAATTGAAAATGGGGATGGGGAGGGAGGGTAGAGTGGGGGGATCCAATCCGCTTCCGGCCTCTGAATAAAACGTAATTGACGACAATTAGTTGATTTGATGAAGAAAAGGAATGGATGAAATGGATTTCCAACCGCCCACGGAAAAGGTTCCCGAAGAGGAAGTCCGAGGTACTTGCGAAATTGTTTGGAAACGTTTTCGTTCCAGTTTGTCAATGACGCTTTCATTATGGGTCTACCCCCCCCCCCCTTCTCCTCCTCAGTTCAGTGATGACACAAAAGATTTCTTCCTAAAAAACACATCACTGATTTAATTCCGCCGAAGTGGGAAGGTTTTTGCGCTTTAATTAATTTCTTTTGAAGGATCTTAATTTATTTGTTCCCGATTCATGAATATCGATTGCAGATTTGCTGAACTTGTTTTTCAAACATCATCCTAAAATTTTGCTTTATTGAAAAAGAGCGTAATTGTGTTGCCATTGTTTCAAGTTCCTTTACTTTTCAATTTTGTCTCCCATATCTTATTCAAGAAAAGAATATGCAAGAACTTTTGTTCTTTAATTTCGTTATTGAAGAATTGCATCACCCGTTGCATTTTATAAAAGCATTGCAGCGAAGTCATTTTATAAGGCAGAAGAAAATATTTATAGAACAGAATTATTTTATCTTTCATTAAATGAGATTTGTACATTTTGTAATCGGCTAAATGTAACAGATTTCGCAGTGCATACTAATTTGAGTATGAATTCTTTCTTTCTTTTTTTTTTTTTGAGTTCGTAAAATTCTCAACCACGTTCCGACTCATACATACACAAATACATGCATACATGCATACATACATACATACATACATGCACACATGCCTACATGCCTACATACATACATACATACATACCTTATATACATGTATATACAAACATCAAGATGTCGCACCCTTGCTACAAAAGTGCCACAACTCAAAAATTGTAATTTTTGAGTTATGACCGTCATTAGACGTAGTTTACACGTCTCTACCAATCTTCAAAAGAGCCAGAAGTTGCATTGAAAAATCAGCCACCAAAGGGCAGTTATGGCGTTTTGTTGTTATCAAGATGCATAGGACCCCTTCCTCTGAAATGCCACATCTTGAGTTGTCGTCCAGCCGTCGTAGAGTAACATGCGTAACTAACGATCATAGTTTTGAGATGTATCGGTCTTCATATTGACAAATTCAAAAATACTAAAATGTGCCTAGTCAGCCCGGGAACAGTTTTTTGCAATTCCTGGAAAACGTAGTTTTTTGAGCTGTGGCACTTTTGTAGCAAGGGTGCGATGTGATCCATAATCTTTTCCCAGGAGAACATCGTGTGTTCCAAGACGACTACGCCTATGGTTACACATATCACTGTTTTCAAATATGGTTTCATGAGCTTGATGACGAAGTGGAACATGTAAAGTGGTCCCCCCAAACACCTTATCTGAACATTATTGAACTTCTATGGATTTTTTTTTTTTTTTTTTTTGAGAACGAAGTCTGTGTTCGTTTTTCTCCTCCACGCAAATTATTTGAACTCGAGATTATCCGGCACGTGTGATTATGCGAATACCAATGAACTTTATTCAAGACCTTTATTTGTCAACCCAATGTCATATGCAAGCTGTCTTTCAAGCGAAAAGGGACCCAACTTCTTAATAAGGAAACATTTTCATCTTTTCAGAGTTTTTTTTTACATTATTTTTTCTTATATTTATACATAGCTATAGTTCAGGCAAATATAACCTGGCAGTGTACGAGTGGTGTGATTACGATCGTCGTATCTTTCACAATGCTGCAGGACAGTCAGAGGCGGATCAAGTGAAGTGGGGGCCCCAAGCGGTAAAAGTTTTGGGGGCCCCCTCCACCCCACTCTAAAAGGGGGGGAGAAAATCCCCCCCCCACCCCCGAGAAAAAAAAACAATACAGTTTACCGATATTTTTTATTTACATACCTCATATAAATTTTCGTCTAGATTTAATTGCAGCAAAATCATTAATTATGTTTTCCGTGTCGACGCGGTTCAACAGTTCCTGTTCAATATACAGTATGGCAAAGTTGTTAAGCCTCTCTTCTCCCATTTTACTACGTAATTAATTTTTTACTCTTTTTAAAACAGAAAACGATCTTTCACCTGATGCATTTGACATAGGTATTGTCAAAAATATTTTCAAAAGTGTCTCCATGTTCGGAAATGTGCAAGACATCCCTCTAGCAGCTTGATAAATATTATGACACGAGAGACTTAAATTGTCTGAATTTTCAGATGTTCTTTTGAATGGAGTCCTCATTTTCTTTCAGAAACGGTCATCGTCTTTTAAAATATTTATGAAACAAATTTGGGGCCCCAGAGCGGGGCCCCTAGGTTGGACCTTATTAGCCTATTGGTATATATTAATCCCCGGCTGCAAAAAAGCTCGTTCGTTTAGCTACAGGTTGCAGTTATATCTAAAACCAGTGCATTCGAATTTTAGATTCTAGGAGAATTTCGGGGCCCCATGGCGCATCACGGGTCGACGGGGCCCCACGCGGCCGCTTAGTCCGCATACCGTTAGACCCGCCTCTGAGGACAGTGGTGAAGCAGGGGGAAATAGAAGGGCACTGTCCTCCAAAATGTCGATTTTTACATTGCAAAAATAGTTCAAACTTAATAAAAATTGGTTTCAAGTCATCTTGTCTTTTGGTGAGTCCCCCCAAACTCCAAGGTGAATTCTGTAAATATTTATTTCTAACTACATCACAGCTGGTAGTAGATTAGCTTTGTATAGTTATAGATCAAAAGATATTAGTTACATTAACGTGTAAATCTGACGAACTCACCCCTTCCCACAAAAAAACTTTATTTTCAATTCTAATTTGCCTTTGTACCAATCAGACCCGTTTTCTTACTCACGACCAACTTAATTAACTCTTCCTCTGATTCTGACTAACCTAAATCAAAAATGGTAATTCAGGTTTCAATGGCATCTGAACCAGGCGACATTTATCTACCTTGATACACAGTCATATCAATGTGTACACATTTACGTTTTAATGAGCCATAGCAAACAGTTCTTACAATGTAACTTTTCATTAAGCCTATTAACCGAAGAAAAATTGAAATATGAAGGCATCTACCTCATTATCATGCATTGTTTCACTTCGTTTTTTTTTTCATTTCTTTCCCTTTTTGTTGCAGGTATGGTTTCAGAATAGAAGAGCAAAGTGGAGGAAAAGAGAAAAAGCAATGGGTCGGGATAGTCCAAACCTTCCCTCAGGAGTGGATCTGCTCATGGGGCCCAGATCCGATCTGCCCTCTCTATACCCCAACTCGGGCCCACACTTACACGGAAGCCTACCAATGGCGCCATCGGACCACCACCTGTGGCCTCTGTCCACGGCCGGTCTCCAGGGCCCGCTAGGACTATCCCACATGCTCAACTTCAACAACGGCAATTCTGGGCCAGGGGCGATAGGACCACCAGGATTCCTAGGACATGCCCACGGGCCCCCCTCTTGGCCGAAAGCGGTCACGCCGCTCAGCTCGGCCCTGCTATCAGTCTACATGCTCAGTTCAGCCGCAGCTTCAGCCTCAGCCTCAACATCTTCGTCAACTACGGCTCCTTCGATCACCAGTTTTGCCCACCACCACCACGCTCTGGCCCATGCAGGTGGCAAAGGAGCCCCTTCGTTCCTGGGACAGACCCATCTGCAACCGACCTTTATAGGTCTAGACTCTGGACCTTTAGTGAAAAGTCTGGACCCAGGAAGATCCAGCCTAGACATCCTTAGACTCAAGGCCAAAGAACATGGGCTGGAAAGACCCAGTTCTCCTACTACAGCATCCAGACCGAATTCATCTTCCTGAACTTATTTCGCGTGAAAGAAAATTTTGTACTCCGAGCAAAGTCGTTAGTTAGACATTAGAAATGAACGAAGATACGCAACACAGAAGCTAGAAAAACCTGGATAAGTAACCCCTGAAGCTCCTATAAGAAAAACTGATGTAGCCTGTTATGCTGATGCTGTTGAAAACACAAAAAGTTCGTATCAATAATACGAAAAACTTGGCATTATCATCACTTTATTTGACGGCATTTTCTTTAAAAGCAAATAATGAAATACTGCGACAAATAGCAATTTTGATCAATATTAGCAGAACAAGATAACAGTTTTTTTTTTAAGTGAGTGAGCAATTTAGTGCTAATCATTTTCAAGTTTTTCTTGAAATCATGCTATATTTATTCAATAGACACATATAAGTTACTACAAGTAATAAAATAGTTGCTGGTGGAAATTTTGTTCTTTTTGAAAGCAACACTATAGAGTAGCACGGATTGAAGAAACACAGCAACCTTAACAGGCTACCATTGCGCAACAATTCAAGAGGACAACAAAGTACTTGGTTGCCCAAATCGGATTGCAGGTTTCTCAATACCTATCGCATCGTTAGAATGGTGCAGTTGTGCAGTTTCATAAACTATAGTAGATCTGCATACGGTTTAGAAACTTATAGCACTCATTCTGATCTGCAGTTTATTTGCTAATGGATAATGTACAAACCGAAAAATCACAGCAAACTTGTATGAAGTCCAAAAATGTTCAAGTACGAGGGAACTTTTTTAAAATTAACTTTCTAATAGATTTTGAACAAGTAATTATTCTTTTGAAATCTCGCCTTATACATGCCATTAAATGCATATACAATTATTTGCGTACTACAAGGTATTTTACATCATTTTAAAAACTCCATTGTTTATATTGAGTGAAATAATAGGGAGAAAAAACTAGTTTTGCTCAACCAAGAATATATTATAATATTAGAGAAAAATGCTTGTTGTCAAAATTAATTTCTTTTTTAAAATAATATTTGTATGTATGTATCTTTCAACAAAATCTTAGTTCTCAGTATTTTTACAACGTTAAAGCATATCGAAATTTTCCCAATTGTGACTTGGAGTTCATTCACCTTCATCTTGAAGTTGAAAATTTTTCCTAGCTCAAAAGCAAAATTTAAACATTTTAACTGCTTTCAAAAATTTTCCTTTTACCAGTTGTGCAATACATATTCTATTGGAGTTGACTTTCATTAGTTCTACAATATCTTTATTCCTCTAGTATGTCGAGTGAAATAACCTATCAATGGATGGTCACGGTGTGTCTTTGTACAAATAGTGGCTGTGTTTTAATAGCACGTTAAACTGTCAAAAACAGTGACCAAAGTCATTATTCTAACGAAAATTTACCTTATAACTGCCTAAACAGTGGGCAAAAAATGACTGGTGTATTTTTAAACGAGAGTGTTTAAAACCCTTGGTATGTTTGAAATGTGAATAATTTGAGAAATAAAAGTATTGAATTAATGTAACACTGTCTCTATTAATGTGACTAAAGTTTACTTTTTTACTATTACTTTTATGGACCACTGCTTGATATGGTTACAATGGCGTTGTAATTCCTCAGCCAGGAGAAAGATTAAATTAATTAATTAATTTTAAAACTATTTTAGAAGGGAGTAGTAGAGGAGTTCAATATTTACACAAACTCTAGTTTATTTTGTTTTTGTTAAAAAAAACTTAATTATTCAGCAGTTAAAACTTCTTTAAAACAATATTTTTATATACAAATATACCAAAGTTTGAAAGATTCCTGATAGTCTTAATTTGTCTTAGGTAATAATGGTTATGTTTTCTTTCGTTCAAAAAAACGAAATTTCGTGGAGTCAATCACGCAATACTCAAAGTGTTTCTACTTCGGAACTAATACCTATTCTACAACTTACTATAAGGACTTCAAACGTTTGATAATAGGAATTTCTTATGCAGGTTCCATCTCAAAAAAATCCTTATGTCTATTATCCACTTGATCTATTCTTATATAAAGAAATCCAACTCTGAGCATTTACATCTGTAATAACAGCCCCACGTTTCTTCTTTCAGTTTAATATTTAACTCTCCAAAGTACCTTTGATGCATTCAAAGGAGATATTTTGATGGTAACACCACGAATTTATTTCTACGGTATACCCAAATTTGTAATGGAATGAAATACCTCCTTTCTGATCCTAAGCAAATATATTAAGATTTGGAACTCTTACAAGGATTCTTGCATTATTAATTTCTTGCATTTATTGGACTGATTCATAAATTCCAGTCGTTTGTTTTCTTTTTTAAATTCTGGATAAGATGTATAATGTTTTGTGTTATTCGAAAGAAGATATTTTGCTCTTTGATATGTATAGCTTATTTAATTTTTCGCCGGAATTTTGTGAATTATCAGACCATTTAAATTGAAATAATCAAAAAAAAAAGGAGAATTTTCATCTTCCTATTTTGCATTTAATTGAGGTGGCAAAGGCACAAAAGCAACTATTTAAATATTTACTGTATGCAGAAAGGGTGGTATAGCTAAAAGAATCGATTGGGATTGACATGCTAAGTCGAAAATTAAAATTTTGATCTCAAAAAGAGGCTTTGAAGAGGCACCGAAAAACTCGTTGAGGAGAATACATTATTGATTGAATTGTTGTTATTTTTGTTTAGACGTATAGGTGGATTTTTTTTATTATTATTTATTTATTTACTTACTTTCTTTTATAATAACGAAAACTTATGCATCTACCGGGTCATTCCATAGTGACTAACGTAACATTCAGAGCTGATTTTGTAACTGTTTTTACTTATAACGTAAAGGATAAAAAATATTTTTTGTTGTGCTGGTGGATTTACAATGTACATGGTATCTATGAATCATTTCTGCTGAGAATTTAAAACAAAATTACTGACAGTAGATATTTTTTCAACCAAAATAGCAGCGTGACTAACGTAACATTTTTGCAACCCTGAAAATTAAGGCTCATGTTGTGAGGCAAAAATTTCTCAAAGTTAAGCGAGTGCTAAAAATTGAAGGATATATTTGAAAAATGTGTAAAGTTGGCTTTTAAAAACATGAAACACATTTATTAAATCTTAATTTTTTTTTTAGTCTTAAGTGTCACTTTTACTCAAGATGGAGTGTGACTAACGTAACGTGACTAACGTAACCATCGAATAACAAGCAGTAAACACACTACAAACTATTTATTATGGCTAATCTCAGTGGTAATTACAATACTTTTTCGATTTGTTTTAACTTCTTATGTTGTATGATTTTTATTTATTTATTTATTTATGTATTTTTTGATACTTTTTTCACTTCGATATTTTTTCTTCTTCGGCTGAGGTTGACATTTCTATAGAATGTCTCTACCCAAAAAAGTTGTAGTATTCACAGCATTTTGTTACACAATGACTTGGACTTTTCCTCTTTCCTCCTTTTTTTAATAATCTTTTTCTGAAAATATTGCTTTTAAACATCTTTATTCTTTATTTTAAGTACACATTTAGTGCATTTTCCCGTAAGAACGTTTCTATGATGAAGATTTTTGCTTCTTTTAAAAATCAAATTGAGTTTCAAAGAAATTTGTTTTATTATTTCATACTTTTACAGAAATTAAGAAATTACATCATTATTTGTGAAAAAAATTTTGCCAACAGCATTATTAGTATACTTGTAGAGCTGACAGCTAATGTTTCAATTTCGAATTCATAAAGCTCACTTAAGAAGCAGAAAATAAATAATATCTTATGAATACATAACTCATTAAGTTTCGTTCTTCAATTAGTAAAGTTTTAGAAATTTATTCGTTTAGCTCAGCAGCTCGGAGAGATATTTCAACCAATTGCATCGTCTGCATTAAGATAGTAAATTATAAATTCATTTTCATTTCCTTAACTTTGATCATCTCCGAATCAGTAATACCATTAGCAGGACGGAAGATCCGCGTAAAGGATCTAAAACAGATTCGTTCGACAAATCGAAGATCACGCGGTAACACAGGCGAAGTGAAATGAAGAAAATAATCAAACTGTATAATGCATTAGCAAATGAACACAGCACAGTTTGTGAGTAAATTTGATAATCCGATCAGTTAATATTAAGAAATAAATTAGATTTTTGACTGAAATGATTTCTTGGGAACGTAATTACTGCTCTGCTTTCGGGCCTTTATTGCTAAGATTTCTAATTAGTTTCCTTTAAGTTTGCGGTAATTTACCTTAAAGTATCGGGTCTTCCTGGCGAAATTTTCTCCAATAGAATTTCCTTGGGAAATAAATTTCATTCAATTGTAAAATAATTTCTACACCTCTACACATCTGGGAGTACTTCCTTTTGTCATGGGATTCAAATTTGCTTCAAGTTTATTTTGAATTAAGTACCATTTTGTGTTTTAAATAAATTATAATTTTCGAGACAGTTTCAAGGATAATTAAATTAGTGTTAACACACACACGCGAATAATATATACATGTGTGTGTATGTGTGTGTGTGTGTGTGTACGTCAATATTTTATGTATATCGTAGGCGTACACAGAAAAATGTTTCAAAAGAAGCTAACGTTAGTTAACTAGTGTTAGGTATGATAGATGAGGGGCTTAAGGGGTGCTCGATCTTCGATAGTTTCGAGGTGAGACAAAGTTTTCAATCTGTCACAATTATTTATGTTCATTTAAGCTTCTACACTGCAAAAATTGAACTGTTGTTTTTACAGTATAACACTGGCAGCCAAGAAGTTTCAATTTGGAACAGTAAAATGCACAGTAATAAACTGTAAAACTAGCAATTTTACGGTTTCTTACAGTAAAGTTAGTAATTCTAGTTTATTACCATAAAATTTAGCTGTATTATATTGTAAAAACAACAGTATAATACTGGCAGCAGAGGTTCCAGTTTAAAACTGTAAAATGCACGGTACTAACTGCAAAGTAAGCTATTTTAGTTTAGTACTGGGCAATTCCACGGTAACTTTCGTTACATTTTGACCAACTCTTATGCAGTTAGCTCCTTAGTACAGACAAATATTGTTATAAAAACCTTGTACAAAAGCATTCAGTGAAAATGCCAGTCAAAAGCAAAATTAAAATGCAAAAATATTCGATGCACTTAAATTTTACAAAATTTAGCAGTCAAAAATAAGGCAGTAACTTACGTTACACAAAAAGGGAACGGCATAATATGAAAATTGGTTCTAAGGCAAATTTCTGCTCTATTACAGCTGTTTTCTTGTTTGAAGTATAATTTATCAGTTTCTTATAATATTTAGGAATTAATTTTCTTAAATTTAAAATTTTATTTAAAAAATTGAATTTTATGAGAATTTTTAACTGGGTAACTGACGTTACAGTAACTTACGTTACAAAATTCACTTACAAGCCTACATTTATTACAAAAACTAATGAATGAAAATTACAGCTTAGTTTAGATCAAAATACTGAAAATTAACAATTATTGAGTTAAATTTACAGAAATTTAATGCCAAACTCAATGATCAATCAAAAATATTACAAAACATAAGACTTTTAAATGCATACTGGCCGCTGGTAATAACAAGTTTAGGTAATTTTATTTTCGAATCATGTTTTCTCTTATAATAAATTTCCTCTGTCGTTTCTGGCAATTTTTGATTGGTTCCAACTGCAGCCATTACTTTTACTTTAAACTCGTCTTCTTCAATAATCGTCACCACTCAAGGATACAATGTATTTTCGTACTTCACCACACACCAGTCACCAGCTTTTATCTGTTTTTTCTCCTTATTCCTTAAAATACAACTAAACGAAACCCTACATTTTGTTCATTTCTGGTTCTTAAATGGTCATTGTGAA
Source organism: Uloborus plumipes (assembly GCA_038373865.1). Classification (NCBI taxonomy): domain Eukaryota; kingdom Metazoa; phylum Arthropoda; class Arachnida; order Araneae; family Uloboridae; genus Uloborus; species Uloborus plumipes. The sequence continues at coordinate 35,599 of JAXGGA010008748.1, forward strand.
TGTGCGGATCTTCAGAAATTTTTTTGATACATTTTGCTTTTTCTAACATATTTCAAAACTATTAAGAGTGACTTTTATTTATGAATCTGTAATATCCACATGACTTTTCTCATACCCCTTCTACAGCGCATCTTTTCTGCAGAGTTCAGTGGCATTTTAATGCAAAACAAAATATATTTCAATTGAAAGAGATAAACTATTTTTATATTTGTTTGTTCCAAAACATATTTGATAACTTTAAATCATAACAGAAGTCATTTTTGAATAATTCATAGTACATTACTTGCTAAATATTCTGAATGCAGTGATATTGTTTAAAGAGAATTATGATCTTAATAGCCAAAAAGAAGCATGTAATTTATAATAAAGGTGTATTATAATCTTATAAAAAAACAGACATTTTAAGAAATATGAGTAATCTAAATTAAGTAAATACAGTAGTACAATTAAAAGAATTATTGAATAAATTGCTTCTATTAACCACATAGGTTTTATTTACAATTTACTTTATTTCGAAACACAAGTATTGAAGTTCTACTAAGGTAACTTACGTTATCTGCATATGTGGGTAACTTACGTTACACGTTTTGATTGTAGCACAAAAAATTAAATAAACAATATTGAAAAGAAAAGTACTGTTATTTGCTTAGTACACATCTATAAGATAGAAAATATAACATAGTTAACATTGTATTGCCCTTTCTTTATTTGCTGTAAAAACTTTAACATGTTTTTGGTAACTTACGTTACATAGAACAGTGCCTTTTTGAAATTGACATAAATCACTTAATTAAATTGAAAACACTTGTTTCATCAATTCACAATATTAATTTAAAGTGTAATAAACAACAATCTTCCTTTGTCACATTTATCTAATGGAAAAAATTGATACTTATCAATGTTGAAAGTTTGACCATTTGCTTCACTGAAAATAAAATACTCTAATACCAACTTCAAAGTATTGCTGAAACTAAAAAACTACATTCCTATCAAAAAATTGTTATAAATAAGAAACTTCTAACATTTTTAAACCAAAAAATAAGCAGAATAGTCACATTACTCGAGTTTAATTTTTTCAACGCTTTTCCACACTTGCATGGAATTGCCCACTGTAAAAGTAGAATTTTTGCAAGTAATTACTGTAAAATTAACAATTTTTACTGTTCATTACTATAAAATTAGCTGTATTATAGTAAAAACAACATTCATTGTTTACAGTGCATAGTGAGTTTTAATTGGAAAAAAGAAAACGAAATAAGGTAAATTTCTAAAACATAAGAAACGCGTAATTGAAGAATTCTGTAGTGCAATTTGATGTTTCAAAAGAAAGATAGATACCAAAAGTAGCAATCCAATAAAAAAGTTTACGTAGCATCTACCGATTAAGAAATACTGGGATGGGGATTGGCAATCTCACAGGAATTTTTTCAAGACTGCAACCTTAAAACACAATTTTAGTGATGAACCTTAGGTGGTGCTGAAAAAAAGTCAGGGAGAAGGGATTATATACACTTTTTCTGGAACAATGCTCAAAAGTGATTGCAGTTGTGTACGATTGTTTGGTATAAAGACAAAGAGGATTGAAATTAATCCAGGAAAAAATCTGAAATGAAAATTTTAATAAAGAAATTCTCAGCCATCTTTGGTGACGTTAAAGGAATGAGGAAGGTTATATGAATCTTTCTAGAAAATTTTAAACAATTAACCACAAAAAAACGCAATAGTAGGTAGCAATATGTGAACAAAATACAATGTTATCTTTGGTTATAATAGGGGAGAAAGGGGCTTCGGAGATCTCCTTTGAAAAAACAAAACAGAAGTATTCATTAATTAATTAATTTTTTGAGTATCATTGGCTCTTTTCTAAATTTTTTCGGTATTGAAGTACTAAAAATGTTTTTTACGCTATTTTTGATTACATTAGGAGAAAGAGCCCGATTCAAGGTCTACCCTGAGAAATTTTCTTCGCTTTAAGTTTTAAAACTTCAATACTAGGTTACATATTGAGGTGGCGTTAAGGAAAAGAGAGAGTTTGGAAGCACTCCGAAGATATTTTTTCGCATTGAGGCTCTAAAACCACAAATTTAAAGCTATCTTTGCTGATGTTAGAAGTGGGCCGTGGTAGCCCGATCGGTAAGGCGTCGGACTCGTGACCGGAGGGACCCGGGTTCGACCGCAGTCGATCAAAGATCCACCGTCTTGATTAATGGTGTCTGGGGGACGTTAAAAATGTCGTGGTCACAATGTCCTCCAAGTGAAACGGTGCCTTTGGGCGGTGCTGGGTCAAGGGTATGCTCGACCCTTGGTCTGGTTCAAAAAAAGAACAGAGCGCTCTTCAGGGTCCTATCCCGGTTAAACCACGAGTTGTGGTCGGTACGGGGACTCTGGAGTGTGTGATAGTAATAGTGATGTTAGAAGTCAAAATTTTGAAATCTCTCTTCTAAAAACACATTTTAAAGCCTTTGACCCCATTAGTTCCCAAGGAGGAAGGGGGACGATGATATATCTCAAAGGAAACAGTTTGAAATGGAGCCCTTATATACGCGATTTTAATCTGTATGTGTCAAAATTAAGGGAAAAAGTGGCCTGATCCGTAGCTAGCTAACTCGTGTAAAGCATTCGCCCTCAAAATTTGTAGTCCTGTTGTAAAAATTACAGGTAATTACTGAAATATTCGCTACGTAGAAAACTATCTGCCTCCATTAGTTACGAACTAATTTTCGACAGTGACTTAAGAAGGTATAACCTTAAATAGTTCCAATTGCTTACTACGAACTTTTCAAGAAGTTATCTGCATTCTTTAAAGAGTTATTAAATGTTTCAGCGTAGTTAGTCAGCTGGAAAGTAAGAACATTCTAAAAATGGGTCAAAGGTCTAAAATGCATTAAACGATTAAAAGTTATCCAGCTAAGATATCAACACAAACATAGCTTTAAGTCTAAGTACATGTAACTATTCAGACTGCTTATACCGTAAAATAGAGTGTATAGAAACAGCGGGGTCAATCGGAATAAAACTTCCAGACCGTACAAAGAAATTCTTCATAAATATACTATGGGGTATTTCTTTTTTTTTAGAAAGGTACGATCATAGGTAGTAGGAAAATATTACTTTTGTCAATCTGGCAACGGTACTGGCTTATAAGGAGAGCTGCACGTGGAATGCAAGAAAACATCACGTTTTCATAGACTGCAAAACTTCATATGTAAGTACAAACCTTCTTATATTTTGAACCTAAGAGTGGTATGCTTCAATTATGCATCTATCTGAACAACAGAATACCACATTAGAAGTTACATATTTCTAAAATTGTGTCATAAAAATGAAGAATTCTGAAAAATGCCATAGGAGAAAAAAATTGCGGGGTATATCGGAACACTTGGTTCTGTTGTTCCAATTATTTAAAGGAAACTGTTTGAAAAAATCAAGATTCTAACCCTAATTATTTTAGTCGAAGCAAGAACAAGGATCTATTACTGTTTATCCTTTCTCGTGAGCAACTAGATCTTAGAATGACAGAAAGTTACAGATTTAAAAAGATTTTTGCTCCAGGAGACTTCTTTTTATTTAAAATACATGGGAGAAAGACATACAGACTTTATGTAGCAAATGTTCAACACACAGAGAGTGATGAATAAGTGGAAAAATCTTATAGGACAATCCCCGAAACCCAGAGATTTCAAGAAACTAAAGAAAAAGCAGCGTTCATCCCAGAAAATGTTATGAAAATCTTAAACCAAGCCACAACTGCTAGTTTTAAGGACAAGTATGAGTGACTATATGAGTGATTTCAGTTTCTGTTACAGCTTTGTATTTCAATTCAAAAGCATTTCTTAAAATTAATTTTAATTTCTCATAAGTTCAAAATCATTTTGAATTTTGACAAATCATAAACGTTTACTGGTACAGAAAATAAATTTTTATTTGACAATAACTATCTGTTCTTATTCTTTCCCATCAATATTACTCATGTTTGTGAGACCTATTACAGGTTTAATTGAAAAAAATAATATTTTTAACATGTGTTCCGATTGACCCCTATCAGTGGGATGATTCTGAACACCCCTAAATTAATATATATATATAAAAAATAATTGCTCAAAATGTTTTGTCTTTGCTTGGAATATCAAAAGCAAAGCAAGACCGAAGTTTTTTCCCCCCAAAAAAAAAATTTTAAGGGCAATATTTCGCAAAACTGTGTGTGTGTTTTTTTTTCCGCCTAGCAGCAAAAAAAAGAAGAAAAAGAAAAACTTTACAGTTTTGCTTAATTTTTGTAGTTTTAGGAAGCATTAAGGCTGCACAAAAAAAGAATAGAGGTTATGAAACAATATTCATATTGCGATTTACCATATTAAAAAAAACGTTCTGCTTTCTTATTCTTATGCAACAACACAACTGTAGTTCAGAATGATACAATGAGGTATATTATATATTCTTGGAAATTTGGAAGCAAGCAAGGGAAAGAACCAAGGGAAGCAAACATAATGAATAAAATTCAGAAACATTTTCTGGCTCATGAGAGATTAAACATACGACCTTCTAAACGGCCTCTATCTCACGATGTTATACAATTTTCCCAGTGCGTGAAAAAAAATAATCAAAATAAATTTAAATAGATGCTTCTATTTAAAAAAAAAAAAGTGTATTTTTCGAAAGTCATATTGAGATTTGCCATACTAAATCAAGAATTTTGTTTTTTCGATTTTAATGCTACAACATGAGACTTAACCTGAAAAAAAGCTAACGGTTGAGTAAAAATTGACAATACGCAGAGGAAAAATCCCGAATAGGAATTCAAATCTGTCCAACATTCAATTTTTTGCATGGGAACTCAGAAGAGGTTAGGTCCTGTACATTTTTATTCTTTTGAATTGTTAAATTAGATGTGATTTCATAGTACGAATATACCCATGAATATTGGTTCTGATCTGAAGAAATAAGGGTTTCTCTGATACTTTTATTTTTGTAGTTAAGGCTTGATATGAAGTGAGAAAGCTTAATAACGAAGGGAAGAATTCTAAGGAGTAAAAATTCTAATGCAATATAGGACCATTATTGCTAGAATGTGATATGTTAGGAAATTGCACTGATTCAAGTAAGAGAAAAGAAACCTTCTAGTAAACAGAAGTGCATTGAAATTTTAAAGAAAGCAGACGCTAGCATTCTTATGTAACTATTGCAATAAAATGCGGCATGGTAATGTAAACCGACCAGTGAATGAACACCTTGCAATTTAAGAGGAAAATAAAGTTTTATAACATTTTTCTTCGATGAATTGGCAGTAGAAACTTCATTCTACACATTTCCACAAAGTAAATGGCTACAAAATGCTGTGCTTGTCTACTGATTCGGGGGTTCATTCAAAAAAGCCCTCAAAAAATCCTGATGTAGAACCACCGAAGATCTCCCCCTTTTTCAAGAATAATTGCATATATCCTCTAAAGTGTTTTTACAGTCATGTGATAAATGTTACAACTTGTAACGGTGCTATAAATTTTTCAAAATAAAATTCCGCTTAAGTGTTCATTCACCGGTCTCTATTTCTTATGAATGAAGTTGAATGCATGAAATCACTTTACAAGTCTGAGCTCTAAAGTGTAGCAAACCTCTTCAAATCATATTTAAGCAACTAAAACTTTCGAGTTGAGTTACATAATAGTTTAGTGGATCTGAATAGTTGGCCCATTGTTTTGGGAAAAATTTTATTAGATATGTGCATAACGTATTCCATACAATTCTAAAAGTGTTGAAGAATGTTGAAAGCATTTTGCACGTTCGTCACTAGTATTTCAGAAAACATAACATGATCGAATTCGTGAAACCTTCAGTTGTCGGCTTTGTCCATATTTCAGCTATTTTTGAGCCCGATTTGAAACTGATTTAAGTTGAATAGAAAATTTCTAAAAATAAAATGTCAATGCAAAGAACAAACGAAAAAGAAAGGAAGGAAAAAAAGAATCATTCAGGACGATTCTTGTACAGTTGAACCTATGCCTCTTTTCTGCGAGCAACGTGGATGAAATCGCATTCGCTGTATCTATGTGATACCAATCACGTGACAAATTTGAAAACGATATCTAAATTAATTCTAGGAGTAAAAAATCGTCTGTAATGTAGTATTCATCGTTCGAGTTAGTATAAAAATCGTTTTCTACGGCAGCACATTTTTCTATGCTCCTAAATTTTAAGATGTGGTTACAACTTTCATCTCAACAGTTGAAAAGTTATAAATAATACACCGTGGTTAGAATGCAAAAGGCATAAGTCATCCTAACGAAGTTTCAAATAATTAAAGGGTTTTTTAAAAGTATATCCAGCATCAGTTTCGTTTAGCAGTCAATTTGCTTGTGGTCCTAGATGGTGATATTTATTTATTCATTTTTGACGTAATTGGTACGCTTAATACAGGAACTAAAGATCAATCCAAATCCAACAATTACGTGTCAAATTTTTGATTAGGTCACAATCATTCTATATCAACATCATGTCACATCATGTCCATATGCTCAATTAATCATATTGTTCAGATTCAATTAAATTTATATCAAGCAAAATTTTAAGAAAAACAGAGTAACCCTCTAAGCATTTCATGCGAGGTTGATTCAACGTTTGCCTTTGGATTCAGCATTTTAAGTAAGCATATTCTGTTGCAAGAAAATAAATTTTCCTAACTTGCCTACAGAATGGTGTAAAGATTAGACGCTGGTCTTTTACACCCAAAGGCACAGGTTCGAACCTGGATCCAGTCAGTGGATTTTAAAGATGCAGAAAATTGACACGGTCCATGTCGTATGATTATGCTAATGTAAAAGATCCCTCCAGCTCTCGTTCGTCTTTGAGTGCTTTTGGCGAAGTTGAAATTTCTAGTTTATTTTCTCAATGGATATAACCCAGGTGCCTCTGTCTGCTGTAGAAACTGGATGCCAATGCTCTCATGGTTATGGCGTTCACGGAACATTGGTGCTACACTGCTACATGAAAGAATGAATGCTATATTGGAAGATCGCACTTTATCTGCCAAAGGTATTGCCCCTAACGTAGCCCTATTAGAAATAAGACTTTCCGCTAAGATTACAATAGATTTCGTTTTAATTCACGATTATGGTTTCAAAAGCAAAAGCATCCGTTTCCAACAAAGTAGCTCGGATGTTAATAACGCTTCCAGTTACCGTTTTTCAACCCCATTTTCTTGCTAATCAAAGATCACCGCTCTGAGACACGCCCATCCTCATAACGCCCGACTCATAATCGCAGAAACACGCTTTTATTAAAGAGCTTCCGTGGCGACAAGCGGGCGTCGTTTTTAATTAAATTCAGCTCAACCGCCGAGACCGCGCCGTGTTCCTCGCCAACAGTCTCGCCTAATCCCTGGAAAGCCTTTGATGAGGTAACGACAAGTGTTGACCGGGCTCTAATCTCCCCCTCCTCCCGATAATGTTGATTCAATGGCGGGATTTCTTCCCTGGCGCCGTTCATATTTTTCGGGCGTTTATAAAGAATGCATATATTCCGAGCGAGCGCCTCCCAATATACTTCCTCCTATTTACCTCCTTTTACGCTCTCCTCCCCCCTCGCCGTCACCTCCTCTTTTTCCACCCAGAGCATTTTTCTAGAGAGCCAGCCAGCATCTCTGTTATTTTTTTCCCTCTCTCTCTGAGCTCTTTTCCCCGACGTGTACGTTTATTCGCGTGTATAGATATATAAGTAAATGTCTCCGAGCAGCCCGGTTTTTACAGTAATAAAATCACGAATGCGAAGCGAGGATGGGGGAAAAAAAAACAAAATAAAAACCCTTCTTGCATAAGAAATTACTCTGCATAATTCAAACTCAGCACTTTTTATTATTTTTTTCCCCTTTCCTCCACCCTGCTGTCGTTTCGAATTTTTGCACGGCCCTTTTTTCTTAAGCATACGCGTGTATATATACATCTCCTTCGCACACACGCTTTAATCTTTTTTTTATACTCCCTATGCGAAAAATATTTTTTTCTTACTGAGGAGCGAAAAAAACGAGCTTCCCCTCTTCATTTCAATTCTCACGTCTCTTTCCGGAGCCCTCACTCCCCGGCCACCCCCTTTCCCGCCTTTTCCTTACTCGAGAAAAATCGTTTCGGTTCTTTTCTCTCATCCATATAAACACAGACGGGCTAATAAAGCAAAGACTTAATTAAGTCAGGTTAGAGCACGAAACGCCGAGTGATATTAAAAAGTAATATTTGGCGATCACAGCGCGTTGATTCACTTAGAAGGGATTTTTTTCCTCCCCTGCAAGGCTCCTGTTTTGAATATCGCTAATGGGAGCGTCGTCGAGAGCAAACACAACTTCGTTAGAGCTTGATAGGATATTTGTAAAAATCGAACCGTATGTCGTGTTGACGTTGTAATTATTCGAGCTTAATAAATTATTTAATTAATTTCTCTCTCCGCCGCTACTAGCAATTAGCATCGTGCCCTTGTGTCGGCTGGCTTCTTAATTAAAATGCCAACATTTATTTTCGGCCCCTGACATTGTAGAAAAAGGGAAGAAAGGAAAAAAAAATCCCTCTCTTTCGCAAAGAAGTGCGATGTTTCGCATTTTATTATTACACGTCTCTTCAGATTTGTTTGAGATGTGCTGTTTTGAATTCTGCTCGGTTTTTGGAACTCTTCCTTAAAAATGGAGCTGTCAACGACGTTTACTTTAATGATATATAAACATGTTTTGTAGCTCTTTAAACGTTTAATTTCGTGGTGTGTTATCAAATAATTTAGAGCCGGATTCTTCTTTTTTTTCTTCTCGTCTCAACGAAAAATGGATGCTGCTTTTCCATACTCATTCGGCGGAAGTTTGCGCTTTTCTCTTAAAGTGCTTCATTTTACTAAATTATCCCTTACTCACATTTGTGACAACTGTAAAGTTTCTTGAAATATTAAAGACAACTTAGTTTGAGCTTCTTCTAACTTAATAACACGTTTGTTTGATGTTCGTAATTATGCATCTAAATTCGTCTTCGAGCAGTTATTATGAACGGTATGTGGGAAGCGTAAATATATGAGCATGGTTTTTTATTTGCGTGTGTGTCAAGCAAAAACATTATTAAGTTATGATTTAAAAATAAATGTATGACGTTCAAGTTTTATTGAAATGTCAGTGCACATTTTGAACTTTCTTTTCCGAACATTGTTTAGAGCGTCCTTTTTAAATTACAACCTAAAATAATGAATAAGGAACATTTAAGAGAACAATATTGAAGCTGAAGATCGAATTAGCACACGTAATATGTTAAACATTAAACCAGAGAGAAGGTTTCTTTTATTCAATGAAAAAAAAAAGATATTTGCAACAGTCTAATATTTGAAACCAAAACTTAAAATTGATGGATTGGACGAATAACTTTAATACGCAAAATACTATAAAATTCCGTAAATAAAGACAATAAATCAGTGATTTTAACTGCTAAACGTGATGTTAAACAGTAAATAGAAGCAATGGCGCAAGTGAAGGAAATTAAATCAATAAACTTGATTTCAGAATGACGATGAGAAATTTTCAAAAAAAAAAAAAACTACAAGCATATGCATATTATTTCAACCCCAAATAGGAGGCAAAGCTCTTAGTTAATTTATTTTTTATCAAAAATCTAGAAAATAAAAAAATACAAGTGAAGTAATTAACGAACAACAAAGATGTAGCAGAACTAGATCATGAATTGGTTAATAACTATCTTGAAAAAATTAGTGCTTGGGAGTTCATGCCGGAATTTAAAGTTAGAGAAATAGAAGTTCAGAAAATATGCAAATCCTTTAACCCTTTATGTCCCGACGGGACTCAGAAGTCCCGCTTATATTAATTTAGTATTATGAATCCTATATGGCTGGAATCATGCTGAAGCTTTTGAGTACCACTCCTTGTACTTCGCTAAGAGACCAACAGATGGTACCTACGATCAGAAACAGTTTTCTTAGTGACCCTAAGGCGTGGGGGGGGGGCCTTAGACCCTACTGATATCAAAAATTTACTAAATTAATTTGGAACATAAAGGGTTAAAGGAACTAATGAGTCTCAAGAATGGATGCAAGACTTACAAATGAAGACAACAACTTAACTATTTAAGTCACCAACTGCAAAAATTTCTGATTAATTCACACCTAAGCTGCAAGAACAGGTAGACTTTGCTGTTTGTTTTGAAATAAAGTAGACAAATAAAAGATCTTAAATCATGAAGCAAATAATTGTACAAAAGCTTTTTATGATCCATGCGTATACACAATGCATATACGGTTACCGCAAGCTATCTTTCAAACAGATGACCCGAGCTCACTTGGTACAGTACAATGAGAAAAAAACCAACCTCTTTCATCGTGGTGTATGGAAAACCCTAAGGGCGCTTTTCCACTTGACGACACGACCCCGACGAAAGTCGGACGGTAATACTGCAACGATAAGTACCGTGTCGTGTCGTTTATAGCACTGTTTTTCCACTCAAACGATATCGTTTCTCCGAACGGGTCATTTTCCACTGCATTTCATTTCGAGATAGCACTGTGCTCACACGTATATTATTATGGCTCCTCCATTTATCAGATTACCACCCGAATGCAAGTGAAACACCCATCACAACTTGCAAATCGTAAATATTTGCGAGTTGCGAGTGAGCTGCGATTCGTACCTAATGCAAGTGTAACAAGATCGTAGATTTGCAAGTCGTGACGCCAGCTCTCGACTGCTCGGAAGTCCTAACCGATGAAAACAACTCTCAGCCAATGAGAGCGAAGGCTGAGGCCAGGACAGATGACAGCTGCTGATACCTCGCCGTCCGAGAAGAGAAAATAAACAAATCGGCGAAATAGTGCTACACCAAGCAATCATTTTAAATGGAGGAAAATTATAAAGTGTAGTTTCCCAATAAAAACGCCTGTGAATAATAGTTTTTTTCCCCATGTCAGAAAAATAAAAATTTCAAGAAAATAGACAAGTTTTTCATAAAATGGGATAGAAATAAATAAAAATTTGTGTTTGTACACATAATATCCATTTCTTATTAATCAAATTCCTTCAAATATATCTTTGTTTCACAATTGGTTACTGAACTGCAAATATGCATGTATCGTGTATTATAAAAAATAAATCAGTAAATGAACAAAAAATAGTAAACAGTATTTCTGTCAAAACAAAGTTAAAAAGTTTTTTTTTTTTGCAAAGCAAAATTAATTCAATTTGATGTTGTAACATTAAAATAGGAAAACTCCACAAAACTTTAAACTTTAGATGTTAATAAAACAATTCAATAATATTTATCTAATGTCTCAAAAAACAGTATTTATAATATACATTTGTGTATATATTCTAAATATTTATAAAAATACACAGAATGGAAACAGAATAAACACAAACAGTAATTTAGTCAAGCATTTTATTCAAAACGTGTTTGAATTTCTGCAGAAATCAATAAAGGAAAACTTTAAAATGTTAGTAAAATGAAACAATTCTTTTATACAAAACAGACTATTGTGAATTTTCAGATATGCAGAATGTATAATATTTTATAATATTTTAAGTTGTATTTTAGCTATATCCTAAAAATACAGCAATCATTTAAAGTTTCAGCATAAATCCTATTTGTGAGTTTTATCATATTTCTATTGCAGCAAGATGACAAAAAGCATAATAATAATAAATTTCTCTACTTATTCAATAATTTTAGGTGCTTTGCATCTAATAAAAGCATGTTGTTGCCTTTCGGATGAGAAAGACTAAATAAAAGCATAAACATAAACATAAATAACTCTCTCAAATCTGCTCGACATTGGACTGAAATTTAGATTTCAGAATTTTTACAGATTTCAGGTCATTGATTTATTTACACAACTCTTATTTTCATTACTTGCAAGTGAAAAAGAAAGATATGTAACTCAACAAGCAAGATTTTTTTTTTTTTTTTGCAATTTAGTCCGTGCATTTTTATAATTTTTGGACAGTGTTTCTCTGTTCGATGTTTCTGCTAATGACTCTTGTTTTTATTTTATGTCGTCGCTATGAAATCATATAGCTCTCAAACCTATGATCTACATATGATCAGACAAATTGAGAATGGATGAACTTGGTTTATAAAATAATAGTTTGATAAAAGATTCACCCCAAAAAGTTAACATAAAAAGTGGGAAGCCTGCCATATGACTAAAAAAATATTGATAGATTATTTAAACTACATTTATGCAAATAAAAGCAATAAGAATTTTTTATTTCTGTTTTAAATGAAACATTCATGCTATTTCCATTAATTCTTACTTAACACTTAATAATAAATTTTAATTTTATTGTGTATAGCTCAATTCATGTGCGGATTTTAGACACAGGTAGTTGACTACACATTATGTACATAAATATTTCAACCACAGCTAAATGACAAAATGCATGACAGTACAGTTCTTCACTCATTCAATAATTTTTAGTGTTTTGCATCTAATAAAGGCGTGTAGATGCGTATTGGATAAGAAACACTAGGCAAAGGCAGATATATCATTCGTAATTAAAATACTGTCGGCCCCGCTTAAACGAATACAGTCGGTTTCAAGAAATATTCGATTTGGTGGGGTATTCGATTAAACGGTGATCTTTAACATCGCGTCCATGACATAGGAAGTATTCGGTTCCGAGATATTTTTTTCGTTTAAACAGGGTATTCTTTTATCCGTTAGCCGATTAAGCCGGGCCGACAGTACTACAGTACAAATCAATTTGTAATAAACATAAAATAAAATGCAACAATTTAGTTTGACTATTAGATATATTAAACGAAATAAATGCTAAAATATGCAATTACTTACAATAAACTCGAGCAAGACTACTTTGTTTTGAATTTTTTTAGCTTGCGCTGTTGTAAATTTACCATATTTATGTCATTTAAAACTAATGAGAACTTTATGCAGTTGCATGTTGCACTTTTGAAACTTTTCTTCAAAATTATGAGTAAGAATTTCTTTGAAAATGTGTATAAGCATATTTAGAATAAGCGTTGATGGTTTTTTCAACCCGCCTGTTTAAAATACTGATAAAAGAGTCAGAGTTGCTATCCGATATTGGTGCCAGGTCATTTGGCTCTATCATAATGTTGTGATTTGAAACGTAATTTCCCAAACACATATTACAGGAGATGTTCAATTTACGGGGTGCGGCAAAAAAACTCGGACAAAGTTTGTCACATCCTGACACCAACATGTTTTACCGTGTACAGCTAATTCTTTCTTTAAAAGATTCTATGTGTTTTCCTGCATTGAGGTGTGCAGTGTCGATTTTGTACTTATCATTGTTGTTTGGTTTGCAGAATGACAAAAAGATGCGTTGCTATTTTTTTACTGTTTTGAACTGGTAAACGTCAATTCGTTTGCACAAAATTCCTCGACAGACTGTTTCCGATGCAATTAGCTGGTACAGAGAGCTTGATCATGACTTACGCCTTCCAGGTAGCGGAAAAAAATGGACCTTGAACACATTTTCCAACCGTGGGCTCATCAAGAAACGAGTGCGGCGAAATTTGAGGGTCTCCATTCAAAAAATCGCTCGTTAGATCGAATCAGCGACCAATCAGTTCGGCGAATAGCTAAACAGGAACTCAAACTGAAGCCGCACAAGCTACAAAATGTGCAACTTCTTCCTGAAGAGAACAAGCGTGTGAAACTTCAAACATGTCGCCAGCTCAAACGGCGGGATGAAGGTGAGTGGTGAAAGCGCATCCTCTTCACAGATGAGAAGCTATTCACTGTCGAACAGGCGCATAACCGCCAAACTGACAGAATCTGGTTCACTGAAGCTCCTGGCACATCAGCTATTGTTGAACACCACCAAAATCCACGATCGGTGATGGTCTGGGGAGGAATTTGCGGTAGCGGCAAGACTTCTCTCATTATTAGTTCTTGTTGTGGATTAAGGGGTCAAAATCAACCAAGAAGTGTATCGCCGCAACATTCTTCAGGCCCTCGTACTTCTGTGGGCCCAGCAGCACTTTGGTGATGACGATTCGATGCTCCAGAAGGACTCAGCGCCGTCTCACAGGACAAAAACGACTCAGAACTTGTGCCGGATCCATTTTTCAGACTTCATCTCCTCTACGGAATGGCCCCCTACTCGCCGGATCTGAATACCATGGATTACAGTGTGTGGTATATTTTGGAGGCCGGGACCTGTGCTAAGCCCCACAAAAGCTTGGAGTCGCTTCTTTGAGAATGAGACCGATTGTCGTTGGAGGAGCTGCAGCCCATCGCTGAAAATTTCAAGTTACGTTTGGATCTGTGTATCCCCGCTGGAGAAAGCCACTTTGAAACCGGCTGAGTATATTATTGTAAGAAGTCTATGTTAACATTATTAATTGTTGTTTTGCTAAATTTCTTTTATTTAATGAAATTATCACAATAAATCTTTGTCCGGGTTTTTCTGCCGCACCCTGTAAATACACAATACCCAGCAATATAAGTTAAGGCTTCAACTTCGTCCACACTCACATCAATACTTAGGTCGCCTAAAACGTCGCAAAAGTCACTGATATCGATTTCCTCAACATCACTTGATATTGATATTGTGTCGCTACTTAAGCTTTTAATTGAAATTTGGCCCAGTTTAAAAAAGTTAAGCGTCAGAATACTTCTGATTCTGAGCTTCCTCTCACATTCAATAACGTCAATTACTGAAACATGGTAATTGCTTCCAGACATTTGGCGGTAAATTCTAAATCGGGATTCTAAACAATCTGTTTGAAATTTTCCTGTGAGCACATAAGAATTTCCCTGTTGAAGCAAATGCTTTATAAGGGACAACATGCATTTAGTTGTCTGAGAAAGCGCATAAAAAGTTTCCTCGCTTAAGCATCTAGAGCGAGGCTTTATTATTTTCAGAAAATCAACTGTAGCCTCCCAGTTTGGAAAAATATTCTGCTGGCCATACATTTGAAGAGCAGCTTGTGTACTTGTATCAAATACACTGAGGGCAAAGTTTACGTTTTGTCTTTCAATGTTTGTTGAATAAACAGTTTTAAATGTCAACTTGTGAGCATATTTCATGATCGAGTTTCTCTCTATGTTAAAAACTTTTCATAAAAAAGAAAATTTTACAAAAACAGTCTTTGTAAAGTCGTTAAACTCTGGACATAGAAATGTTTTCTCAGAATCTATCTGATTCAACAAGTTATTTCTTATTGACTTCATGATAGGGATGAATATCAGGAAAAGTGCTAATTTAAGTCACAAGTGAATTTCTCAAGCACTTCCAAAAGAAAACCAACAATTTTTCTTTTTTCATGCAGTAAAACTGCGTCGCACATACAATCCATGACAAAAATTTCAGGTTTTAATTTAATTTGTGACAATAGAACTCTTTTTATTGCCTCAATATCATGTCGGCAGCGCGTCATACATTCGAATCGTAAAGTTCAAAAAAATCCTGTGGATTATAAAACATCGCAGCAGAAACAAATACAAAAGGAAATAACGTGTTTTATGTTCAACGATGACGATTAACACACTTCACGGATCAGGGCTCGGGTTGTGGCCCTTTGATAGACAACATTTTTCAATGAAATCCACATTTTTCATTTGAAACAGATTGCTCACGTTTTTTAAACTTCAATATCTTTGCAATCGAGCGAAGTCGAGCAATCGAGCCTTCATCTTCGGACATTCAACACGACCGCCATTGTTGACATGGTCGCTCGCAAAGTGTTCTACGGGAAGATTTTAGCTGCCGTAACGTTGAGTTGCAATTTGCTGAGTCGCATCCTGAATTTTGTTACACTTGCATTGAACAAATCGCAGATGACGTCAGTTACGAGCGAGTGAGCTGCGAGCGTTACACTTGCATTCGGGCGTACGACTGTTATATTTACTTTACCTCCAGAAAAAGAAAACAAATGAAAAATACGATATTGAGTGCATGACATTCACAACTTTATTATATTCTCACCTTGTTTACTAAGAACGAAACGCATACTATCTGCTGGAATCACAGAACGATAAATGGCGGATCTAATCTCCAAGAGCGCTAATACTCCCAAAAGGTTGCCAGAGAACTTCTTTAAATTGAGTCCACAATTCGCCATGATACAGTTGGTCGTCGCAATATTGTTGTTTTGTTTTGTTTTCGTAATTGTAGTGCTCTTTAGTACTAAGCGAGTTTTTCCCCATTTCATTATAATGAAGAGAATTCGTTAATAAATACGTTTCGTTGTCAATCGTCTCTTCGTTGACACCATCGCTTTTGGGCGAATAGATTTGCCATTTATCGTTCGGCGGCGCCAACACTATCAGAATGAAAATTTGAGTTTTTTTGTAGCTTTAAAAATCGTCTGAGCAACAATAATGAAACAAAATACCAAATAAAATGAATAAAATTGTTTTATTGCTACACATCTTTTGTTTATCGTCTGCAAATTGCAGCTTATATTTATTAATACAGCGATGTCGAATTTAAACGAAATTGCTATAGTTCGAAAAAAGTAAACAGATGGATGAGTATCGTCCCGATTTTAAAGGCGAGACAGATGCCATCCGACACGAATGGGACGACAAACGACAGCGTTCGGTCGGAGACGGCACAATCGTCCTGGAATCGGGAGATGGAAAAACGCATGGCATATTTTAATGCATTTTGAGTGCTTTAATGTCGGATAACGACAATCGCTTACGATTTATCGTTACCGTGTCGGTAAGTGGAAAAACGCCCTAAGACTTCACGCAAAGAATTGGAGAGTTTTTGGAGAAAACTAAAGAGCTTGTTGATATATATTGTGAAATAGGAACTATGCAAGACGACTGACTTTATCGCAACTATGGACAAAGAAAAAACTTTTGCAAATTTATTTGCAGAGCAAATGTATTTTCAAATAGTTACATCAAGCACGCACTTCACGAAGTGAAATTTTCATGGTGAAATAATCGTAAAAACAAAGGAGTTTGATTTGAACTCATTACAGCAGCTGTAGCGTTACCGCGAATAAAAACTCTTCACTGAGTACACCGAATCGGGGGGTTGGGATGATCCTTAATTTTCTATTGCCTAATTTGCCGCGGCGTGATGCACCGATACCCACGATCCCCACTGACACACAAAATTCAGTTTTGTTGTCGGTGGGGCGGAAAGCAGCATCCTCACCGAAGAAGACCCCTGCCGCTCAGTTAGTGGTAAGCAAACAGGCCTTTGATGGGAGATGCCGCGTGTCGATCTGGGCCCCGAATCCCCTCTTTAGGGGGAGGGGAGTCCCTGCATATCAATGGCTCCATCAGAGGACGTTTTTCTCACCCGTGGAGTGTAAAACGAGCACTAACCTCCTGTCAAAGATGCTGCTCCTCGCTGGAGAGGGATCATTTGCTCATGAAAAAGTTCCCATTTTGGGAGCAAGATTTATGATTAAAGATTTGTGGTCAGATGTTAATGAAGTGCCTCTGGTGTGTGTTGACAAATAAGACTAATTTCTGAAAAATTTGATGGTGAAAAGAAATTTTACGATTTTCCCTGGTTTATTGAACTTTAAAACTTCTGCAATGAAAAATTTTAAAAAGTGGCTTCTATAAAATTTTGCTATCTGACCACAGAGATGATGGTTGACAGCTTCGATGCCTTAAAATTAAAAGCTGATTTTTTAATGTTCTACCATTAACAAGAGCTGAGTTTTTTTTTTTTTTTTTTTTGCCCACCTTTTATGAGGTTTTAAGCTGAGATTAGTAAACACTTTTCTGGGCTGTGGAAGCCCAATAAAATAGGCAACAACCTCATGAGCGTGATATTGGCCTGCCAGAAACCCATTCTGATGGTGGAAGAGACACTTCAAATCTGTTGTGGTCATAAAGTGCTCCAGGTTCCCATTACGAGTAACTACCTCTATGCGTACTTGGTATTGTATTAGGGGTTGTTTGGTACCAGCGTCTTTACCAAAAATATTGAAATGTCGACAGATGGTACTTTCATCTACCGCATGTTGTCAAAGTCATACCTTAGCGGTGCTTTTTGAAACAGAAGTCGCACTCTTCTGCTATAAATCAGACTAATCGGACTTCGGCTCGGTTCTCTGAGTAGCTGAGATGTACACTTATGGTCAACGCACCAAAAAAACATTTTTTTTTTTGTCCCTGGTTCAGAGTAGCAGCAAAAAGGCATTTTCCATTTCTTCTTATTCTTATCATTTGGTACCTTCCAAAGAACAGAGTAAAAGGCATTTAAAAGTTCTAAATAATATTTATTTACCAGGAGGCTCAATACTAAATGACATTACCATAAACTGTCTCGATAGGCAGATTGCCTATAGAAACAGTGGATGGTAATGTCATTTCTTTTTTGTCTTTAACGGTCTAGACAACAAAAAATAAATAAATAAATAAAGTAATGAAAAAAAAACCCAATAACAAATAATAAATAAATAAATAAAAGATAACTAAAATAGCTTAAAACAATATATACTTCAATTATCCTAATTTAAAATCAAATCTCTTTTTTGCGTAATAGCATACATTAATGTGTTTCTTGCAGAGTTAAAACTTGACCTCAGCATTTTGTACTATTACCATCAAGCAGATTTTACAGGTTTGGATGACAACTAGCAACAACTGGCTGTAAAAATAATTTGCAGTTGTAGTAGTAGATATCTTAACTTAATTAATAAATAATAATAATTAAATGTTTATGGAAATTTCCTTTTATTCTGATTATGCGTATTGAATATTAAAGTAAGTAGAAAAATATTTACGGATGTCATCACCATCCTTCACAATGAGTTACCTTTAACATTATTGAGAAATTTTGCTCTTTTTATTAAAGACTTTTTCTGTACTTGCTTCTGTCATGGTTTTCACATTATGCTTCCGGTTGCAGAGTTAAATTCAGCCGCGTGAACTTTAACGCACTTCCGCTTTATAGTGGAGCGAGCGGTTTGACTTACGTGATTTTGAGTCGAATACAATCATTGGCAGGACTACGACTGGAAGCTTTAAATCCGACTGAAATCGTGGGAGATAAACCTTGCAATATTAAAGCAAAAGAAGAAATGAAACGAATGAGATTAGCTAACAATCAACATATTAGTCAAGTTCAAAAATTTGCTTAAGTGACTTATTAAAAAAGGCTAAGGGCGGTAGAAAATGCATTGGTAGTTCTTCAAATTGAACATTACGCTTGATGGCGTTTGACTCAAAGTAAGTTGATAAATTAACAAAATTGGAAACGAAATATTCTCATGAATAAAAAATAAAGTGTTCGTGAATAGCATTTTTAACGGCGTTTGTTATTTTGGTGAAAATGCGCTTTGGGTCCCTGCTTGGCGCATTTTCAAAAAGTAGCCAAATGGCGAGTTTCTCTTGTTGTCTCGCGTAGTTGAAAGCTCCGAGAGACATTACGCAAAAATGGCGTTTCTATGGCGACAAACCGAAATCCGTGTTTGGCGATTAAAGGGACCCAAAGCACAGGTTTACCGTTATTTTCTCGGTGAATTATGCTTAACGGCGTTTGTCTTCACGCAATTCTAAATAAATTTTAAAACGAAAAAA
>JAXGGA010008749.1:0-55101 GCA_038373865.1 Uloborus plumipes
TGAATCTTCACTACTTCCACTTGAAAGAGCATTCCGTACTTCATCCGCCAATAATTTCTTTCTGCCATCGTTACCAATGAAGTGAATAGACCTAGCCGCTGCCATTATTCTTGCTTATAGAGTTTTAAAAGAGAAACAAACTGTTTCTAATTACATGACAAAAAGAATCAAAATCTAATTTGCATTGACAAAAAGAGAAAGAAGCTAGCTCGAAACATAAGCAAAGCACATGCTTCATGAACTACAAAGATAAGTTGAAGTGTTCTTTTGATGCTTACTGCATAATGTTGCCAAATGGCTACAGATACGTATTATGTCCTAGATATTTTCTGAATACTTATTTGGATGTAAAACTTATCTTAAACGAAAGATAAATGTTTATTTTATTCACATTATTTTTTGAAAAGACAAAGAAAAATATTTAATTGTAAGAAAAAATTTCAAAACTTAGTAGTTCAAGTGATTTTAAAAGCTATGCATACGGATTCATTTAAGAGCGTGTAATAGACCAGTGTTGTCAGCTATGGAGGGTAAATGGTGATAATTGCTTTAAAGATACCTAATACTAGCTTTTTATGCATTGGGTTGCCTTTTGATTACATTCTGCTGGTCATAAGGACGGGAAATTGTCCATGTAGCCAATTGGCAACACCATGCAGTGTAGGGTTAAGAGAGTACAATCACATTTTTTTGAAACTTATTGCATAGCACATGTTATTCATTTTTATTAAAGACCTTATTTAGTTTGAAAAGGCTAAAATTCACCAAACTGTATTGATGTGCAAAGTGCTAAACAGTTAATGACCATCCTAACCTTTCTGATTAAAAATAATAAACGAAAATGAAAAGTAGTAAGAAAAAAACAATCAATAGTGATTTGTTACTTTTAAGTATAAAATTTGCTCCTGTTTTTTATGACAAACTTACTTTTCTTGTTCCAAACTTTCTTTGACAATATCTTAAGCAATATCTTCATTTCCCGTAAAAATACGCACATTACCAGCAGCATAAAATATGCTGATGTGTCAAATTGAAGCATTAACCCGAATATTAAAGTTTACTTCAAAAAGCAAAAGTTTCACTTTCTGGGAAGACTAGAAAAATGACAACGGTAGTTAACACCATCAAGGTATAAAACTTTCGCTTTGAAGTGAAAAGTCCCTTTAATAAAAAAATAAATATCTTTTGACACCAAAACGTCGGCGGCACGAGATTATAGCGAGCCTTTTCAAAACCTTAAAATTACTTTCGCTGAAAGGAAAGAGTAGCTGTATGACAAGATTTCCCCCTGTTTCAAGGACGTATGTTCAGTCGGGTACTTAAGAGATTGCAAAGCAGTTAGCTTTAGAAATCGAAAGTTTAATTTTGAGCCTAATAGAAAACTCGCAGCTGCAAAAATCCTTTCTTCAAAATAAAGACACTGTTATGAGTGTAAGTTTCAGAACACTTTCAGAAAAAAAGATGAAAAAAGATAAGCGTCTGACTTTATGGTTAAAATGGAAAGAGGAAAAATGACTGTCATACACCAGTTACATAGACTTACTGCCTAAACATATTTACTGAAAATGTGGAAAGAAAAATTATGGTAAGAATTCAATAATTTGCACAATAATGATAATACTGATTATAAGAATAAGCTGAATTATACGCATAAAGACACTAATAATGCTACTAATAAGAGCAGTAGTACTAATAATAATAATAATAATAATAATAATAATAATAATAATAGTACTAATAAGAAACTTACAACAATAATAGTAATAATAATGAAATAATTTATTATTATTATTATTATTAATAGTAGTAATAATACTTAAAATAGTAATTGCAAAAAACATAATAATAGTACTTATAATAATACTAATAATAATAAAACTAAAAACAGTACTTATAATAATTAAAATAATGATATAAATGATATTAACCCATTAATGCCTGACTTTTTTTCCCAAAAGATATTTTGTATACTGGTTACACGGTTACAGAACACACTTTACAATAATTATGTGCTGCAATCTGCTAATAATGAATTGAAACAATACTAAAGTAGTAATTGAACACTATTATTTGGTTGAAATGTTCACTTTTGGTAAATTCAAACACCTTTTGAATAAGGCTCGACCGATGGCATTTTTTGGCCGATGGGCCGATGCCGATTGTTGGCCGATTGTTCAAAGTTGGCCGATGGCCGATGGCCGATTTTTTTACTCTTCCATCGGCCGATGGCCGATGCCGATGACCGATGGTTAAAAAAATCAAATGATTAGAAAAATAAATGTTTTATAAGAGATTTGATGGGTCATATATTCATTTTATTCTACTTCTTTTTCAGTCATTCAGATTTTGGGCTTAAATTTCTATTTTACTACCACTCGACAAAAATTATATGAGAGAGAGAGAGACGCAGTAAGTTGAAAATTCATTCGTACCATTGGTACTAGGTGTAGTCATGCAGATACTTAGTTAGATGCAATCCGATGTTCCAAATGTGCTTTTAACTTTTTCTTTCTCTTTTTTTGACTAATCAATTTTAATTTCAATGCAGACTAATATCATAAATTGGTGACAACTGAGTGATATAATCGCAAAGTGTTTTATAACTAACAAAGAAAGATACAACAAAGATGGAGAAAAAAATAAGATGCTGAATTCGGTATCGGCTGGGCGGTATTTGACAAAATTCCTATTAAAATTGTCGATATTTGTAACATGAATCTCTGTAAAGCAATTCCGCATCGGTTCGCAATATACTCTTTTATTCGTGAATTAAGTTCCACCTACATATACGAAAACGTTTGAGATAAAAATTTGAAACGGACACTGTGTTTAGTAATAGGCAACTGCTCTATTGTTTAACATAAACATAAAAAAAAAAGACTTCAGCAATAATATGTGGATTTAGATACACCAAACTTGGTAAAAGAACTTCCCATTATGTTGTTTAATCATTAAAAAAAAGTGAACCAGTCAACAAATTACACTGTGTGAGTGGAAAAATTCTTTAAGATATTTTTAAACCATAAAGTTAAACAAAACAAGAAGTTCTATCAAGAACTAAACGAGCCTACTTTTCCGTACATCGACATCGGTATTTTAGTATCTGATCAATATTCTTTTAATTATCTGAGACGACAAATTATGTCAAACGTACCTTTTTAGCAAATAAAACTGATTTCTAAAAACCAAACATGCAAATTTCAGCTGATGAACTAGGCACTTAAAAAGTAAACAAAAAATAAATAAATAAATAAATAAAGTTGTTGCATCTTTTAAACAATGCAGCTTTTATAGTTCTTCCGTAGAAAAATTAATTAATTGTTTTGAAAAAAAAGAATGAAAATTAGGAAGCAAATCAAAAAATCAAAACACATTTTATCAAACAAAAAGCAAAAAAAAAAAAAACTCTTTCCCAAAAAAATGTCTCGAATTCCATTTTCAATCCGTCGCCAATAATTAAAAATCAAATAATTGATTAAATAAATAATGAAATGTTCTCTTAAATGAGTAATTTTTGTTAGACAAAAAATCGTCTGCCAAAAAAAAATAATAATAATAATAATAAATAAAACAAATGAATAAACAAAGAAAAAAATCGCGTGCACGGTTATTTCTTTTAAGAGTAGGAGTCAGTCATTTTTTCCCAGCCTGCATTTCTGCAATGTTTGCTCTTTGCTGAGTCAGAGTTAGAGTCGAGGATTCAGAGTTGGGGTTGAAAAGTCGGAGTCATAAATCGCAGTCGACAGGTAGAGTCAGAGTCAAAGGCACACACATTCTAATAGTAGGACTCGGTCTTTTTTTCCGAGCCTGTATTTCTACCATAGTGGCGGAGTTGGAGTCGAAGATTCGGTGTTGGAGTCGGTTTTAAAAAATTAGTTTCGTCAGTCGAAGTCGAAAGCTCTAAAATTATAATGGTAGGAGTGGGTCATTTTCTTCTGAGCCTGCATTTCTGCCATGTTTGCGGAGTCGGAGTCAAGGAGTCGGAAGCAGAGTCCTCATTGCAGCTTATTCAGAAAAGTACTTTACATACATTATTTATCAAAACCATTTTCTAACAAAGTTAGTTTGAAGGAAATCCGCCTTTAAGTTCAGGATCTACATTGAACTTAAATTTCCCAGTAGGTGCAATGTTAAGTCTTTTTCTGAACGGTTCAATATTGAAAGAAAAATGGTTCAAATCAAAAAGCGAAATATGGGAATGAGGTGTCCTCACTGAGATCTTTCGAACAAAAAAAAGTTTATTCAATTCGGACTTTTCCCTTAAAATTTATTAGGTGGGGAAAGGTTGTTTGAACGGTTCAATGTTGAACAAAAAATTGTTCAAACTGAAAATTTAAATACGGTAATGAAGTATCCTTGCCGAGATCATTCGAACAAAAAGAAGTTTGTTCAAATCGGACTGTTCACTCAAAAGTTATTAGGGGTGATAGCTTGTTTGAACGGTTCAATGTTTAACGAAAAATTGCTTAAATCAGAAATTTAAATACGGGAATGAAGTATCCTTGATAAGATCTTCCGAACAAAAAAAGTTTGTTCAAATTGGAATGTTAACTAAAAAGTTATTAGGGGGGAGGGGGGGGGGGCAATCAGACCGACACACAAATTCCCCATCTCAAAACCCTACTTTCCAAATTTTAATTTTTCGATTTTTCTTAAATGTTTTTATTTCTGTTTGACTTTTTTTTGGACCTGGTGATGATTTTGTGATACATCAAACCACTTTTAATGCTTTTTCCGTTTTTTTTTTCTTTTTAACGGGAAAGTAGGCTAAAAAGAAAACAGATAAATCACAATACTAAGTCATAGCTTGAATTTCGCTATACTTAAAATGTATGAACAGAAATGTTTGCATGTTCGTTAAAAGCTGCGACACTTACATAACTTATTTTATTGAAAAATAAATAACCATGAAATAAAAAAGTCAGCTTGCACTTTTTTTTTTTTTGCTACTTTTGCTCCTAGTTTGATTTTTTATTTTGCTGAATCTTGCATCAAAATGGCATTTTTTTTTTTCTTCAGTCGAGCTAAAATTATAATTTTCTTGCTTCAGCCTGCTCTAATACGGTGTTTTTTTTCCTCCAGTATGCTCCAAAATAATTATTTTTCCTCTCCAAAACAGAATTTTAGCTGCTCCGAAATTGTATCCATCGAATCCCACCCCTGATATAGTTTAAATTAAAGAAGTATAAGTTTAAAGTTGTAGAAGCCGTCGACATATTTGCAATTGTAATATTTTAATGAAAATATCTCATAGATTATCATAGAACAGTGGAGAAAAATGCGTCGGCAGGCGAACTATGCTTCTAATAGAAAGATACAGTAAAAGAGATTGGGGGGGGGGGGAGGGTTAAAAATTGCAATGAAAAGGCACGCTAGCATTTAAAAGTGCAAAGGTAAAATGATATGAGTTCAAGCGAGATATAGTAAATAATACACAAATTATCTGTATCGTAGTGCAAGATGGCAATGGCACATATTCAATATTATAATTCTGCATTAAACTAATAGGTAAAATCGGAAACAGCATAATTCTCTCTAAAGCGGACACCTCCCAATAAAGGGCAAAACTTCCGGTTCCGTTACTCGGAGGTTTTAATGTAATTCTTAAAATTCACATCAAACCGATTACTCGGAAAGTGTCTGTGTTGTGAAAATTTCGGTATCTGCCCGATTCGGAAAATTCCAAAACCCAGAACTGTGTTAGTCCCGTTTGCTGCCCGATTTCAAGCCACATGCTGAACATACTTTTAATTGTGAAGTAAAAAATAGAGAAAATAGAATTCCTTCTTAAGAAAACTTTAAAAAAAAATAAAAAAACATCGGCCTTGCATCGGCATTTAGATGTTTTTGAGGCCGATGGGCCGATGTTTTTTCCATTTTAGCATCGGCGGCCGATGCCGATGGCCGATGGAAAAAATTTCAACCATCGGCGCCGATGCATCGGCCTGGCCGATGCATCGGTCGAGCCTTACTTTTGAACCGTCCCTAAAAAGGGACGCTAGGCATTAATGGGTTAAAAATATCGTTCATTATTGCACCAATAAATCAATTAATAATAAATGCTGTAAATATTGTAACGAGTCCGTATCACCTTCAACTTTCTTAAATAACCATTCCAATCTTGAGGAAGTAACTACAAATTTATTTACAATTATGTACACTTATTTACAATAGGAGCAGGAAACAATTGCTACACATCCAGTAATAGTCCGGTACCAAACAGTACACTGTACTCTCAATAGTAACTCAGCACCACGTATCTAACGTGAACAGTAATTAAGAAATTACAAAAGCAAAACAAACATTCGCCCAAGCGAATAAAACGAGTCTGCCAGAAATAAAACCTGAAAAACTGTGTTCAATGTAGTTGGACAGTTATTTATATTCGGAAGGATATTTCTTACAACATTCCAGCAAAATCCGGAGTATTCTATTCATTCACAAACTTAAATAATCCATTCAAGAAAATTCTAGTGATAAAAGAAAAACCGGGGGAGAAGTGCAAAAATTATAAAATGTTACAGTGTCGGTATACAAATGGTAAAAGTGATATCTTCAGATACTTGCATCATGTCGCCAGATAAAACCAAAACTAGTGACACCAAGCGATTCCTCAAAAATATGGTGCAAGGCAAGAAAAACAACAACTATTAACAAGATTTGTAACATTGCCCCCCTTCCCAAGGACTGCACATCCCGGGCATTACAATCCCCAAAAAGGAAGCAAGGGAAAATTTACAGACGCGCACAATACATGATAACCAATCGTAAACATGATAAACAATAACAATGAGAACATAAAAGAATCAATAACATTGATAAAGTAATATTACATACAATTAAAGGCAAAAGTTATTTACAAAATTTACAAACAAATTACCATGGTAGCTTTAGATTTACTTTACGAATTATGGCCATAGAATGGGGCTAGCCGATCATAGTGTACAACTCTCGGTTTTGAATGTGATGACTTTTGGATCCTCACTACGACGTCGTTCAGCCGGTGGAGGACTGTGTAGGGTCCATCCCAATGCGACTGCAATTTGGGTGATAGACCTTTACGTCGGATGGGATTCCATAGCCATACCTTGTCACCTTCTTGAAAGTGATGGCCAGTGGACCTTGTGTCGTATCGGGTCTTCATTTTCTCCGTCGCGACGTTGATTCGCTCCCGTGCGAAGTGATGAACATCTTCCAACCGGGGTTGGAGATCCTGGACGTACTCCTCAGGCGATGAAGGCGCATCAGGAGGGAGACCAAAGACGAGATCACAAGGTAGCCGAAGCTCTCGGCCGAAGAGCATCTGTGATGGGGAATATCCGGTGGTCTCGTGGACAGCACTGCGGTAGGTCAGCAGGAACAGCGGAAGTTTCTTGTCCCAATCCTGCTGATTTTTGGAGACCATAAGCGAGAGTTTATTAAGGATTGTCCTGCATCATCAAAATAAAAAAAAAGTCATTTTCGGCCCACCCTCTTGCTCAACACCCAGCAATTAGGTAGCAAACAGTACACTGTACTCTCAACAATAACTCAACACCACGTATTTAACGTGAACAGTAATTAAGAAATTTCAAAAGCAAAACAAACATTCGCCCAAGCGAATAAAACGAGTCTCCCAAAAATCAAACATGAAAAACTGTGTTCAAGGCAGTTGGACAGCTATTTATACTCGGAAGGCTTTTTCTACAACATTCTAGTAAAATCCAGAGTGTTCAATTCATTCACAAACTTAAATAATCTATTCAAGAAAATTCTAGTGATAAAAAGAAAAATCCACAATATTGCAACTCAAAGCGAAAATGTCTTCATGCTTATTAAATTTGGGAGAAGTGCAAAAACTACAAAATGTTACAGGGTCGGTATACAAATAGCAAAAGTGATATCTTCAGACACATTTTTGCAACGTGTCGCCAGATAAAACCAAAGCTAGTGACACCAAGCGATTCCTCGCCAAAAATGGTTCAAGGCAGGATAAACAACAACTATTTACAAGATTTGTAACAATATAAAGAAAACCATGCAAAAAACTTTGAGCTGACTTAACTTTTGTCGTACGTTGAAATATTAGGAATCAAGTTTTCAACAGAGAGGAATTTTTGTACTTTATTCAATTAATATTCCAGTTGAATCACTCGTTTGCACTCATCCAAAAATACGGAGTGAAAACTTAATAATTTCGCAAGCTAAAAAGGCAATTTCAATATTTATTCAACTAAGACATTTTATGTTCCGATTGCACTTTTGTGCAACTACAATAACGAAACGCAATTTATTCTTTTTAATTTGTAACATTAAATAAAGATTAATTTTTAATATATTACTAAATAACTCTGCTGTTAACTATTGGTAGGGTATAAATCTCTAAATAAAATAAAAGATAATGAGCCAAACAAATCATATAAATACTACTGTTTTTCATAAAATATCTTTTGAATTGTAAAATACGGCAGAGGAAATCAAGGGCTACATTTCTTAGACAAATAATGTGTATCTAAAAATGCTTACGTAAGTGAGGTAACAGAGAAAAATATAAACAGAAATGAATGATGGTCCCTGCTTTCATTTAGTAAATGATCTATTTTCGGAATTCTCAAAAGGGCCAAAAAGGACATGTGTTGAAAAGAATTTGCAGACAGTGCAGCGATGAGTTTTCTCTCTGTCAAAAGTGGTATCTACATTCTACAGTGTTCATCATGTTTTGTATTGCTGCGAATTTGGTGATTGCTCTAGGCAATAAACAGAGCTACCTCAAGATATCCGGAGATACTTAGTGTTAACTATGTTTGGAAAGAAAATGTAGCACGTGTGCTAGGGAAAATGATAAGAAAGGGTTTTGGCAAAAAATAAACAGATGACTCGCATTGTGTTGGTTTTAAGAGAAAATCGGTTTATTATGCTTTTTATTAAGCATTGCTTTAATGTATAGTGCCTTACGAGTAAGTCCATATAGCTCAGTTGTTTAGTACGCCGAACTAGCAACGGGAAGATCGTAGGTTCGATTACATTAAGGGTTTTGTTGCTTTTGAACGCCTTTTTTTTTTTTTTTTTTTACCTCGGGCTACATTTTGATTCACATTTCCAAGAATATATAGTTTTAACTCATTTCATGATTCTGAACCCTATTAGCTCTTGGTTGCATCGAGACCAGAAAATTAAATCTATATTTTAGCATTGTAAATAGTAGTATCATGAATAATATTTCTTTTTTATTTGTTTATTTTTTTTATTTTGCGAGTGCTTCCTTAATACTTCAAAAAACTACAAGAGTAAAGCATCATTGTATTTTATTTTTCCCGGCTATCGGCAAAAATTAAACATTTCCCGTTGTTGCTCTTTTTTGGAAAAGTATTGTTAAGAAAAAATCGGATTGAATTGTTTTTAATGTGAATGCTTCGCACAGATGAGCTTGTAACAGATACTTAATTGTTTATTCAGTTTGTGGTTATTTTACTCAAACTTAATTTGATGACTCAAATAGAAAACAATATGAAGAATTAGAAAGTGTTTTCTAAACAAGTGTTTATATATTGTTTATTCTTTTAAGTCTTATTTATGATTTATTATCACTAACTACTGTATTTTGACGCCATGTACGGATCCTCTCATATTTATTTTTAAATACATATTTAAGTTAACTGTTGATTTTTTTCGCTTTATGAATGCAAGAAATTTAGAAAATATTAATACTTCGAAGAAAATACAATAGAAGCTGGGTAGGAAATGTCAAGAAACATTTTTATGATGCAATAAAATACAAGGAAAGACAATCATTTGATATTGTTCTAGATGGCAATTATTTTCGTATTGCAGTTGTCAGAGAGATACTCTAGATTAATATTATCCAGATAAATGGTCTATCTTACCCAGAGAAAGACAAATGGTAATCTTTCTCTTTTAAGAAAAAAGAAAAAGAGTTTTGTATCAGTGTGGCTATATTTTCTTTAAGTAAATATATCTACAGCGACGTATTATCTATTTTTAATTCAGCATCTTTCAAAAAAAAAAAAAGACAGGAAATAAAATGTAAGTGCTGGATGTGTTTACTGTCAAGATAACTTATATTATTCATAAAGAACTTTTTTAGAAGTGTGCATCCATTTGCTTTCGCCTCTTTCTGGTCCGTATTGAATACCTCAAGTCTTCAAAGATGAACCTTAGCATAAACAACTTCTACGTTTTGCACGTACAAGTATAGCATACTTCACCTTAAAAGTATTAGATTCTTTCTATCACTAAATAAAGCGAGCCATTAGTAAGGATACTGAGTAGTTGGGATGCACCGTTTAACAGGCAGTATCGATTAATTGACCATAATCGGCCAAATTTTGCCGATTAATCGGCGGAAAAATATCTTTAAGTTTATGTTTTTAAAGTATACCTTCACCACCAAACTATAATGAATAATTTTACTAACAGTAAATTAATATAGTTTTCTGCAATCCTTACTATAACATGTAGCATGAAAGCGTACGGAGTAAAACTAAAGTAAATGGCTCATGCAATGAAGTAAAATTGAATGAAAAAAAAATCCCTCACAGCTTATATTCCTGACTATTAGAAATAGTTAAGTTTGTGAACTTTTAAATTAGAATGCAAAAACATGAATATTTAATTTCATTTATAATCAGTCAAATTTCGTAAATCAACAAATGAAAAGAATAGTTTTGAATAAAATTAAATCAGTGCCACAAAACACGCATAGTTTAGCTATTACTTCTTTTGTATTTTTTTCATCGCATACCTGTTATACTAGATTTCATATAGCAGTGTAGATTATAATTGCTTTTATTATGCGATAAAATAAATTTGATTTTTACATTGCAGAGAAATGCATGAAATATATTCATTTAGATTTTCTGTCTAAAAAATATGTATTCAAAGTGGATCAATGTCGATAACTATTTTCTTATTCCATGCATTTTCCACGAAAAATAGTAAAGCTTTTTGGAAGAAAAGAAGATTAGCTCTTTCCTGCTGAGATGACATAGTTTATACTACACATTCCTTTCGAGCAGTTATTTTTTTCTGGGCGTTTTTATCATTGTTTTATCATTGTGGTACTAAACAATCACATAAATATTGGATTTCATATTGCAATGGAGAGTAAAATTGTTTTATTTTGTTAGGTCTGATAAAACTGATAAAAACTGCAAACATGCGAATGCTTCTTGTGTCTATAAAATTTCTCGGAAAGTAAAAGTTTGCACGGTGGAACAAAAAAAAATTGTGACTCAACACATACGTAGCGAAATGCATGAAATACATATTCATTTAGATTTTCTGTATAAAGATACGTATTCATTGTGGATCAAAGCCAAATAATATTTTCTTATTCCATGCATTTTTAACCAAAAATAGTAAGTCATTTTGAGAGGAAAACCTTTCTTTTCATTTACCATCTAAAAACTAAACAATATTTGAGTTCGGAGCGTTTCACTCGCTGACTAAAAACTAAATAAATTTTAATCGAGCATAGTTAGTTCACTCCCTAGCTGAAAACTAAACTCATAATATTTTCTATTTTAGAAATGTAATAAACGGTTACTGTTCAGAGAAATATTTTTTTGATATTGAAAATTTTTTTGCAAAACATAGTATTAAAAAGTTGTAATCAATTTTTTCAATGATGATCAAATTATTCTGTTATCTCTGTTTACTACTTTTACTTACATGATGTTCAAATATCAAATGTCTAAATACGCTACTAGTGAAGTAGGCATTAAATCTGCGAATCACAAGAGAGTAAAATTATTAAACAGAATAGGTGTTACGTTGATAATTAAAATCCCTTGAAGAAGAAAACTATTTTAGAAATTTTAATGAGAAAAGTAGAATTATTTCGGATTTTCACGAAAAATCAGATATCTTTTCTGCTGATGAGATAAAAGCTTCAGGCTGTTTCTTTTAATTAATTCTGCCTTCTCCAAGTTTGTGAAGTGTCTGCGTTAAATGAAAAGTCGCACTTAGTTACTTTCTCAGTCCTCTCAGCACTCTTGATATCATAAAACTGAAGAATATTCTTTTATTCCGGCTTCTTTATTTTATCCCTTTCTTCTCCAAAATCAGTTTCCATCCGTTTCTTCGCTTTTTTCCTGTGGCAATCTGTTTTGCGTTACTTTCATTTTGCCAGTCTTTTTTTTTTTTTTTTTCTTCTTTTATCTTGTCTCTATTCTTAAAGTTTCTTCTAAGGCTCGAAAATACTTTGAAGAAGTTGCATCGCTTTCCACTTATCTTCAGATGATTGGTTCAAATGGTTTGATGTGAGCCCGCGCTTCCGTATAAATTGCTCTGTGTAAACTTCTTGTCAAGATATCTGATTTTACTTCCTTTTTGCTCAATGAATTTCATCAAGTACGCGTAGGTTACGAAGCAAATGTGTCATATATTTCCTTCTTATATCGCCGCTTTTGAAATTGGGGTTTACAATCTCCACAAATTAAGAAACTGAAGTTATGCTGTTAGTACATATGAAAGTTTAAAAACAAATAAATAACTAGGAAAGAAAAATAACTAAATCGCTCCCATTCATTTGGGAAAAAAATCTGTTTTTTTTTTAAATGATTAAATTGAAAAAAAGTGAAAAAAAAGTTAATACTTCTCTGTCAATATTCATGCAACAGATTATAATTGTATATATCTTATTTATCAATAACACTGTACTACCAAAAAAAAAGCCTTCAAAATTTTTCTGACACTGTTTCTGCTTTATACTGTACAAAATGACCCCCCCTCCGAATTCGAACATGACCATCGTTTTCCCTATCTCTTTTTTCAGATAGTACACCTATTTTTTTTTAACTGTTGCACTTAGGAGAGGGTCATTCTCCCTCTAAAATATTTATAAAATCTTTTCTCGGTATAGTGATCAAAATGAGGGCGGTACACCCCAGTTATATAATTATACATTAATGCTATGCTTTTATAAGAGTACTTAATTTCATTTTTAATTTGCATTTATCTGTGAATATAGCTTGAATAAATATGAATAATGAGGGAAGTTTTTGTACTGATATTGTGCGAAGCGTAGGCTACATGCAAAGCTTCCAAAAAAAAAAAAAAGAAAAAAGAAAAGAAAAAAAAAATACAGCTTGAAATATTTTTTGGATATGATGCTCATAGGAGTGAGTCCGATACTCTGTTTTTGTCCCAAAATATAAGCGAAATACTTGTTAAACAAACCCCTATTAGAAAAAAGATGGTTTAAGAAGATTATTGGAATACTAGCCGGGTACCCGGCCCTGCCCGGGTTTCTGCTGAGTATAGTGTTTTAGTGACACTCGTTCATGAATTTTTCAACATTAAAGTGCATATCTATATACATAATGGCTACTTCTGTAAGCAACGGTAATTTTTTCTGTCTGGACAAACTAAAAAAACTGTATTACACACCGCAAATACAAATGCAAGCTACAAATAATGTTTAGGTAAATCGGAAATGTTATAAGCTTGGTACAGGGTGCGGCGGAGAAACTTGCAGATTTGAAAAGTCAACTAAGGGAAAAGTACTTCATGTATCAGTTTACTACTTTTTATAAGATATGGTACCCATTCTGAATTTTTATATTAGTTAGATTTAAAAACTACATCGGGAAGCATGGCGGCCCCTGTTAATGATGCACTCATCTACCCTAGATTTGAAGTTTTGTTGAACTCTTTCGAGCATATCGACTGGGATGTTGGTGATAGTAAGCCGGATATTGTACTTCAGGCGTTGCAGAGTCCGGGGCTTGTCGTTGTAAACGATCTATTTGAGATACCCCCATAAAAATAGTCACGGCGTGTTAAATCGGGGGAGCGGGCTGGCCACGGTACGTCACCTTTCAAGGAGACGTTATCACTTAACTGGTGAACCACATCAAGTTTGTAGGGATGAAACTGGAGTTCGTCGTGAAGAATTCGTCTCAGTGTCCAATCAAAAATACCCAAAGCAGCAGCGTGTTTACGGGCCGAACGCCTGGGAGAGCGCAAAAAAGACTTCCTCACTTTTTCGACGTTTTCTAGGATTCTGGGAATCCGTTGACCTCCTGGGCCTCTTTTTGCCACACCCCAACTTTCCCTGAATGTTTTCACCCACAAAACAGTCGATTCCCAGCCAGGAATGGGAACAACGGGCTGAATTTTGAACCGAGTTCGGAAGGCACGTTGAGTGGCGACCACCGACAGATTATTTGAAAAGTAAGATTCGGCGGCGAACGCTCGTTGTTCCTTCGTCCAACGCATGGCGACAACTAAACTATAAGATAACAAAACTTCAGGACCTTCTCTTTAAAATGAGACTCTTCCCACTCCTTTCTGACCACTCCTTGCTAATTAGCATCCAATTAAAATCAGCAATTTTCTTTGTCGCACCCTGTAAAATCAATCGCACTGGAGTCAAGTATTTCCAAACATTACACGTAAAGTAAGTCCCATCATTAGTTTATATCCTTGTGACTACACTGTTGAAAACATCTTATGTACCTAACTTAGAAATTATTTGACTATAAACATTTTCTGTTCTCTAACTGTTGCCAAAATCAATTCCCTTTTTATTTACCACGTTAGCGATTATTGGCATAGATGAATATAAAAATCCTAAGAAAGCAATAAATTTCATACTTACTCCAGCGAAGCCTAGGTTCAAAATTTTCAACATGATTACTATTAATATTGTTGTTGCATGGCAACCAAACTTTTGCAACAATGCACTGAAAATTTAATTATTTAATGGGGAAATTAAATGAAATTTACTATTTTCCATAATAACTTTTTTAAACTAAGCTTTTTAGAAATAAATTATAGCTTATCCTGCTCTCTGTTACCGTAGCTATCTAACGGTGCAAAAATGGTTAAAATCGGTCCAGTAGTTTGGAAGATTACCCCGGACATACGGTTTCAGAAGTAGTCTTTTATGTATATAGATTGCAGGGAAGAAGTGTTCCTTCTTGCTTCATGTTTTGGAACTTCATTAGCGTCCTAGAAAAATGTTGAAGGTTAATTTAAAACTCCTTTTCTTTCCAAATCAAAATACTTACTTTGAAACGATCGAAAAACTGGAAAAAAAGGGGGGTGGGTAGCAATCTCCGAAAATTGGGGGCTCAAGATTAGGTAAAATGATGGTCATATTTGGATTAAGGGGGTCATTTTATGTAATAAGATACAAGAATGCTGCCAGAAACATTTAAAAGTTCTCTTTTTGTTGCTCCATAGTGTAATTATAATGACCATAGATTAGTACTAAAATGGACTCTCTCTCTGTGTTTATTTTCACTTCTTTTTTTATAAGTTTTTTCCTTTACGAACCTTGAACAGTTTTCGCGTTAGATTTTTATTTTCATTTGTAGTTTTTCAAGCTTTATCACAGAAATTTTCTATCCCAAGTCTTCGAAAATGTATTGTACTTTGCAACTTACAATTACGAAATCATTCTTTTTCGTTTTGCAATAAAAATCTTCGAATACTACGTTACTGATAAAATGTCTACTAATGGCAATCTCCTAGAATTTCATTAGATTTTACACTAAAAAAAAAAGAATAGCATAATAACCTATTATAAGCTGTAGTATTGAAATCACTGCACATTTTCTTTTGGTTTAGGCTCAGAAACTACTATTTTAGTCCCTTTACTTACTGCGTTGAAATGCATTATTGCATATATGCATTAAAACATCTTTACTTAATTTAGCATTGTTTTACATTTCTTTTAAGCAATTGTTTCGTATCTTTAAATAATCTGCAGCCACATTGTTGCCTCTTTGAATTATTAAGTAAATCTCATTAAAAATACTGGTACGCCTAACACCCTATTTTATGCCCAAAGGAGATTAGAACGTTTTTTTTTCTTCAGAACTCTTATTTAATTACTAAACCGACTTTTCTGTTTCAAAACAGTAAATAAGCTACGTAACCGGAAACTTTGAAAATACTTGCATAAGATGATTAAGAAATATTAAAGACCATACAATTTTCGAGAAAAGCAATTTCTAAACGGAAAACAACTGTACTTTCCTACCATACTCTGTAACTGATTCCATACATCACGTTTTACATAAAAATATTCAGAGCTTCCGAATCATAAATATTACTAACTACAGCAAGTTAATCCTCATAATTATTATTTTCTCTTCATTTTCTAATTTCCGGAAAATTAATTACCACAAATATCTGGTTTTAATGACGAGAAATATTTCCGGAATTTTTAAGCATCCTTTCTTAATCTTCCGATTTCCTTTTACACATTCATTCGTTCGTTATATTTAACATCATGAGGATGAAAATAATACCCAAATCACTTTGGTCTTTTTTTTTCTTTTTGTGAGTTGTCTATAAACTAATTTTGGTTTTAAGATTTTAAATGTGTTGTATGAGATCAAAAATACCTTTTTAAAAACAAACAGGAAACGGAAAGAAGCGAATTATTAAAATTATGAAACTGATATATTTCTATATTTGCGCATTTTTCTCTTTGCAGCATTTTGTCGGATTCGCTTTTGGAACTTTTAATGTAGTTTTTTTTCTGCAGATTCACTTGTACGCAACCGTATGTTAAGGTTATAAGTTGCTTTATTTTAATGACTTTCGCTGTTAATTTTGAGTAGTTGTTTTAGCACAAAATGTTCCATAGTTTATTACTTCATATCCGTTCCTTTTTCAAACGCATCAGTGATATTTATATATTTACCTAGTTCATTTTTTACAAACTGGGGAAAAAGCTCCAAACCATAATTACTTTTTTAATTGAATTTACACGATTTTACCAAAAATTTAAAAATACTAGTGGGTGAGCATGTTAAACGATAATTTTAATAAAATGAAGTCTTATGAGCAGAATACCATGTTACTACTTTCAAGAAATATGAATTACGTATTCATCAGGGCTGAGACAGAGAGAAAAGGGGTTGAAGTTGCATAACTGCAAAAAACGGGTCTCACTATTTCCAAACTTTTCACTGAAAAAAAAAATAGCGAAGTAAGTATTCAGTGTTAAAAGCTATTTGGTTGCAAATGCTGTTAGACTACCTCCAAGACCTAAGAGGATGATGGAAGTTAGTGTCAAAAAAGGCATGCAGAGAAAAATTATCTCGAAATCTTTCACCAAGAGTAGGTACTTGTTTAACGCTTTAAAAAATAGTAGTGAAATGTTGCACGATTTTCTAGTTTTCAAAGCATTGGAATATTTTAAATTTTAAGGACACGACGCGACGGTACTGAAAAATATTAATTTAGTTTATTGGCTCTAGTTCATGCTTTTACTTAAAATGTACTACCATTAATGTATGAATGTTCTATTTTGTTTCTGTAATGTAATGAAACATTTTTAGGGGCTTTAAATACATTAAGCGTTATTTTAGTTTTTTTACTTCTTTAAAAAAAACTTATGGGGAAAGTAGACTGTAAGAGATAGAAGCTTTTATTGAAAGGTGTTTCGGGCCAACATATGTTGTTCAAAATTAAGAAAAATCCTCCGTTGAAAATTTAACACCTGTATATATTTAAATAAATAGCTGCTTTAAAATTTTGTAAAAATGTTTGCATTTCCTGAAAATATTTTGGCATTTGTATACATTTATATTTTCTTCTTCAATTAAAGCTGTTAGAATTAAAATGCCATTAGACTTATTTCACTATTGTCTGAGCATGCTAAAAGATATAATCCCACGTAACGTTAAGAGACCTTTAAATACGCTATGTTAATGTATTGATATGTATAAGTTTGTTGTTGTAAAAGTTAAATTTAAAGTTTATATTACGTGATTATTTTAATTTCAAGTAAGATAAAATTTTTCCCAATACCCTGAAGATACAGAAATTCAAAACAAATTTTCAAAGCAGAACATTAATCTGTGTTAGTAGTCAGTTTTATCACTCTTGAGAGGATTATTGAATAGATCAATCTAATGTAATGTAATGCGTTTCTGAGAAAACTATAGCTTCGATTTTCAATCAAAGTGAAATTGCACCAGAAGTTATTTGCTTATCTCATGTTGGGCAGGGGGAGAAACTTGGAAGCTCTTTTATTATATTACTGCAAAAGATCAATCGTGGGACATTTTTCGGAAATGAATTAGGATTTTGTTGAATTGCTTAAACCAATACATTGAGAGGCATTTTTTGTTGTGTAAGGGTTGGTCTGAATGATTTTTCGTGATCAGAACTGAAGATAACTTTTAATAAAGAAATTAGATTTTGTACTTCGATTATTTAAGATTATCGCTTTTTTAAATTTCCGTTATTTTAACGCAGCGCTTTCTGTTTAGGTTTTTGCCTTATGATTTTACAATTTTTCCATCATTCAAAGGAGTCACACATGGAAAACAATTTTTGAGCTGGCTTCACCCCCGATGAGAATAAATGAACAGAACCTCATTGCTCAAACTTCTCCTTAGGGTACAATGTTCAACATTTCATTTTTACAAACACGCAGAATGAAAACGATAGGATTTTGTTGTTCTCATTTTGATGATATATTTTTTTTACTCCTTTAATTAGGTTATGTATTTATTAACTTATCTAGTTACAGGATCGAATAAAATATTTTTGCTTCTTTCATATTGCTAGAGCTATTCTTACTGAAATGCCAAACTATTTTCATGCCTCAGCAAAGGCATTTATTTTGATAGTCAATCTATT
Source organism: Uloborus plumipes (assembly GCA_038373865.1). Classification (NCBI taxonomy): domain Eukaryota; kingdom Metazoa; phylum Arthropoda; class Arachnida; order Araneae; family Uloboridae; genus Uloborus; species Uloborus plumipes. The sequence goes on from JAXGGA010008749.1 coordinate 18,610, forward strand.
GCAGCGAAACGATATTAATAAAATATTCTTAATCTTATAAACCAATGCCAATCTTGAGAATAACACAAAAAATAACGGATTAATAAAGCTTCCACATCAAAGCCTTTTTAATTACAATTGGCTTTTTAGCTGAGTCATTTTTATGGCCAATTTGTAGGGCGAAAGTTTCTTCGACTAATTTCAAACTTTGAAAGAAGCTGTAGAAACTATCATCGCTTCTACTTAAATAATAAAACGCGCCTTTAAATGATAATCACCTGCTTAATAGTTGCCATTTACTATATCATTAGAAATCGCGTTACGAATAATGAGTTAATGAGTTTCGAATGGTTATGCCACGTTCGACGTAAAGAGTTTTCCGTGTAAAACGTCAGCGTATAAATAAGCAGAGATGTAATAAATGTCAGATATAAGAGCACGAAGTGCACTTTTTCTGCTAAATTATATTTGAAAATATAGAAATCGGCTTGGAGAAAATAGGGTAAGGGAGGGGGAGAGCAATTACTCACAACATATTTTACACTACCCTTTGAGCAGGTACTGCCAACAAACCAACATGAAAGGTTGCACGAATTTCTTAGACTATTCTAAACATAGGATGAGTGCACCAGTGCTCGGAAAATCTCCGGAAGTCGGTCATAATGATATAAAATATAAATATACAGTGAACTCTCACTTATACGCCCCCTCATTTATGCGCCTTTTTCACTTATACGACGATTTTGAATGGTCCCAGCACATTCCATAGCAAAATAATGATAGTATCGTTCGTTTATGCGTCGTTCTAAAGATAAATATTTCAGTTATGCGCCGAATTTTCCCTAAAATGTATGAAAATTTATTTATTTTCTTTAAAAAATAAGCGTTTTTCTTTACTTTCCTCTTTAATATTTCGCCTTTATTGCTCACGGAAGGCATTTTTTCCGCATAAACTAGAGTTCAGAGAGGGACAATTATCTGTTATGCATCGTTTTAAAGGGAACAGTTTGTAATTAGGTATGCTACCATTTTTGTTTTCTCCTTATCATTGCAATTAGGTTTCAGTAGCTGCCAAACCGTAGTAATATGACCATTTTCTATAGAAACATTCTTATTCATGCTCTCATTAGAACTTATGTTGCATTTTAGACTTTTAAATAGGCTTGTTCACTTATACGTCTCTCTCACTTATGCGCCTTTTTCTGTTGGCCCCTAGGGCAGGCTCATAAGTGAAAGTTCACTGTAAATAGTACACAGCTCAAAATTAAAGTTGACAAATGCCTGGGTTCACTTACCTATTCTGCCGTGCTAAGCACAAAAGTAGCATCTGCACTTTTCCATCCACACCAGGTGGTTTTTTGTGACGTATTTTACCTAAATACAAAATTATAGGATCATTTGAGAACGAGAAATATTTTTCAAAAAATTCTGAAAGAGTTTTATTTGAATCAAATACATGGTGGAGCAAAACTTTAGAGTTCTATCTCAGTTTTGAGTTCGACTGCAGATACCACTTTTGTGCTTAGAACTGCAGTATTGCCTAATCATCAGATAATGGCAGTAAATTATGAGTACTTTTCCTTGCATTAGTAATCATTTTAATTTAATCTGTGTGCTCATCCTTCTAGTTTATTGCTCCGCTTATTCCTTAGTTTACTGGAAACACCATTCTTAACTGGCAATTCCCGTTTGTGTTTCATCCTGCTATAAGCTTTATATCTTTACTTTTCAAGGAGTGTAAAATCTAATATTCAGTGAAAACATAAAAATCTCGCTTTGGACCAAGTTGTGTTCAAAAGGGTTCCTTGAGTATTGGGTATGGGTTCCCTTTTTATTTCTAGTAGTAGGCCATGGTAGACTAGGTGTTAGACTTAAACAGTCGCGCGTATCTCTCAGATGTTCATACCGCTAGTAACGCTAGAAAAATTCCAATGATAAATAAAAGTAGGTCCAGGAGAGGGGAAGGAATGGCTAAAGTCAAATCTTTCTAGTGCCATATAGTGTAAAGCTATACAACGAATATACCTCTTAGTGTATCTCTCAGATACGCGATCCTACTTGAAGGTAAAACAGTAGGCTGCAGACATGTATACACGCATGTAGGGGAGAGTGGTAATGAATGGGCCACTTTTTGGTTCTGAATTTTTGTAATTTTTTCTAACACTTTGTTTTAACTCTAATTTGGTGTTTTAGTTACTTTACTTATCTAGCTATCTAAAAAAGTCATAAAAGTTGGATTAGCACCTGTCTATAATGAATTATAATAGAAAATAAAAATTTTGAAATTTGGCCCATTCAACCCCACCTATGGGGTTGAATGGGCCATCGAAGGTAATGAATGGGCCACTAAATGAATTCAATGAAAACATGTGGATTTAATCTTTTATTTGCTGAATATGACAAAATAAATGTGGCACTTGACATGATTATGCAAAATCATACTGATTTAAAATTACATAAACATCAAAATTGATGCAATTAAAATAAAACTGATACATACCAATTGTAGCAGAAAAATGACTAAATAATGAGATTGTAAGAAATAAATAACATCAAATATATATAAAACAATAACAGATAATACACACTATGATTTAACAAAATTTATATATTTCAAAAATAATATTAAAAATCACTTTCAAAAACTTCATCTTCATTTTTAAACACGTCAAAATTCAAAAAAATTTTTTTTGAATTTACTAGACTTTGGGAATAAGAAATATCTAACTTAAGTTACCAAGAACGAAAATGAAATTGTACTGTGAGGAATATAATTTGAAGGAGAGAGGGGGGCTTTTTCAAGCCACGCACTGCGACCAGAGGTCTATTGTACTATAGGAATATAATATAGATCTGCAAATTATATTTAGAAGTTACTACAAGCCTATTTTGACGACAGTAATCTTAATCTATCTATGACAGTCAGTTGTGTTTCATATTAATGCGAAAATCCAAAGAAAAGGAAGAAAAACAATATTTAGGTGGCCCATTCATTACCATGACATAGTGGCCCATTCAGCCCCACCTATACTTTTGGAATACATTTAGGTTTTTTGAGTACATTGAATTTAGATAACATCAAAATACATCTTAAGATTAGTTTATAGATATGGAAAGACTAGCTTATACATATGTATGCAGTGAAATACTTGGTACATTTTAGCTAGGAAATGTTTTACTAAAAAGGGAAAAACTTACTTTTCAGTCAGATTCTTGACCATGCCACTCTAGTTTGAAAATGGCTCAGCGCAAACGAATGAAAATTGGATGAGTTTAGTAGAACAAATAGCTACATCTATTGGTGGCATCAAAAAAAAAAAAAATCATGCAAATACTTTTTCATATTTTGTTAGTGGCCCATTCATTACCACTCTCCCCTACATGAATGTACAACTTAAGGATTTGAATTCCAACAAGTCGCAGCGCACATAAGAAAAGCTATCTTCTTGCTAACACATGTACTGTTTTATACATTCATGATTTTTGACTGTCTTAAAGATGGTTTGAAACATTAATACTATAAAAATCTGTCCGCGTTTGTCTGAAGCTTGAACTCAGCTCAAAAACCGGTGAGAGTAGAGATCCGAAAGAGGTACCATCCGATTTGAAATTTTCCAAGGAAAACAATTAGACCAACTGCGTTATTGTACGACTCTAATTAAGTGAGATATTGATTGAAATGTTAATTGAATTTTTGAACTTTTAAAAATTAAAGAGTTATTTCTTTCCGTTGCCATTTTGAATACGTGTTACAACGAAGTTCTAACAATTGTTTTTTTTTCTAATTAATGACATATTTTTTTGTTGCCATTTTGAAAATGTGTTTCAAATAAAATTCTAATTAATGATTTTAGTAGGGACTTTTTCTTGTCTGCGATTCAAATATTAAAACAACTCTTTAAATTAGAATTTTGCAAATAATTTTACGAGAAGAAAGCGGTTTGGAAATAATTGTTTTTGGTAAGGAATTTTATTTGTCATTTAGGGAAAGTGTTAAGTATGCGCTACTTGACATCGCTTTTATTTCTGAGGAAGCATGTGCAAATAATTCGCTTGACTTTTTGATGCAGGAAAGCTTTTCAGTGAGCCGCTTTAGCGGCAAGTAGTTTGTTGAAACTTTCCGCAAGTAGTTTGTTTAAACTTTCCTCGCTACTTTAAAGACGAGCCGCCTTGGTGGCGAGTAGTTTGTTTAAACTTTCCTCACTACTTTAAAGGCGCGAAGCGCCCGTGTAACGCCGGCCACGCAGCTAGTTTTTCTATTATATGTTGATAATGTCAGGAGAACAAAACTTTAAACATATTATTGTAAGGCTAGATATATGCAGAGACGTACGCTTATGAATAAAGGAACTGAGAGCTCAGAGTACAGGCAGCATTCAAACATAAGGTTTTGTGAGTGTTTTCAAATATTAGTATCTTGTACACTATTCAAAACTCAAGAGAATGTTGAAATTTCTTATAGGAATATGTAAAGCCCACAGAAAATTTAGACATTTTGTCACTTTATGCTGTATGACTGTTCAACGATAAGTAGTGCATACGACTTAAAATGTTTACGAACTTTGTTTTTATTTTTATAATGGATCAGGCTTCAACACCGATGTTATTTATCTAGTAATCGCAGCAACTGTTTACAAATAATGAAAAACTCAACAAGCTTTTGAATAACATATTACACAGGTAATTTATAGCCATCTCATACAACTACATTTGAGCTAATATTTAGAAAAGTGTCAGTTTGAGTCCCAAGTGAATTTTCACCAGTATTTCAATAACTAGTTAAAAAAATAATTTTCCCCAGAAAGAAGATAAGTTTTTCTTTCATTTCATCTAATAACATCAGAAAAAAAATTTTTTTTTCATCAGAAAATATTGTGTTTATACATCAAAAATCAGATCGGTAACGTGTCCCAAGTAGCAAAGCTTAGCATGCAAACCGGTCATGCGCACTTTCTAACTTCCTAAAAAAACGCACTTGCACAAAAAACGATTCTATTTTTACCCCTTTGTTAATATTTTACTTCATTTTTGTTTTAATCGATTTCTGATTTTCTAGCTGATGCGAAATAAGCGTGTCCCAAGTTCCGCCGTCAGAGTGGTAACAATAACTTCCGATCTATGTTTAGGCTCCCAAAATCATTTCCTGCACCTATACTACGTGATACTGAGTACCTGGTGGAAAGTTTTATCGAATTGTAATTAAAAATTTGCATTTCTGCATCTAAAATTGTAGGTAAGATTTTTTAAGTGATTTTATAAAATGTGTGTCATTTGAGTCATCAGATCGGTAACACGCTCTAAAATGCGCAGTTTTTATTATTTTAAAAATTATTTTATATATAAGTATAGTCCTTTGTTACAAGTGAAAAAACCACGTGTTTGATTTTGGTTTAGTACGATCGACTAGGAAATAAAAAAAAAACTTTGTCAGTTTGTCAGATCGGTAACAGTCAGAGCGGTAACATTGAAAAACAGCAAATATGTTACAGAACTAACTCACACGTTTCAGAATTATAAAAAGCAAAAATCATACTTTAGCCATATATATTGAATATTTTTGTTCTTAAAAAATGAAAAGCAAAGAGTTTTAGTACAATTGCTGCAATTGTGGTTTGTATGACCTAACAATAGAAGTTAGTAAAATAAGAAAAATTGACACTGCAGAAATTAAGTTAATTAATTATTATTATTTTAATTAATTAATTAATTTATTTTTTGTGCCTCAATTTCTTATAACTTCGCTAAATAACTAGATAATAACTAGCATGCTAAATTTGAATTTCTGATCAAGAAATTAAATTTTTCCTGCAACTAATTAAAGAAAAGCAAGCAGCAGAGTTGTGTGTTGAAAAAGTTGAAGTTGTGTGTTGTTTTAAAACAAAACAAATGTTTTATTAGCTTGGATTTGGTAACCTCATAATTTATTTTATCTAAAAACCTTATCGCTCATTTTTATTTCCAAGAAATGCTTTTTCATAATGAAATTTGATTTTTTAGCCTAATATATATATTTTAATATAATTATCTTAATTCTATGTTAAAAATGCAAGGAAATGATATCATATTTAGAGATGTTAACGAAGACTGATAGCATAAACTCAAATATGTAACTCATATTAACATCAGATCTGTAACATTCATCAGATCTGTAACGGCTTAAAAGTGAGTAATCTAAGGAGGGGGTAAATAACTTCCTTGACCTCCCCCCTTTTATTTTCTTGCATTTAGACCCACTTTAGACTTAAAATCCAATATTAGTTTTTTTCTACAAAAAAATTTTTTTTTCAGAAAACTCCAACTTCAAATTGGCACTTTTCTAAATATTGGCTCATTTATTATTTGTTGTTACTTCTTGAGGAACTATCATGTACAATTGGAGGTCATGCTAGCTTCCATTACGACATTTACATTTTTGGAAACTTGGTGTTCTTTAAAGCTTTTCTTGAAGAAGTAAATAAAACTTTTGAATGTCATATATTAAATATTTATTTGTTATATTCAGAGCTCAAATCTTTTATTTGTATCTAAATTGCGTCGTAAAATGCGTATACTATTTTATTTTAATGCCTGGAAAATTATTCCAAGTATTGGTACAATTTTTAGCATCGAGAAATTATGTCACATCAAACAATTAGCATTATCTTAATGACAAGCCATAAACTCGAGCATTTTAAACCATCCTAATCGGAAATCATAAAATTAATTCTCGAGGAAAAAGTTTAAAAACGTTCTGCTGGACTCATTCATTTAAAAGTTTAAGAGATTCTAAGGAAATAGCTTGCTAGTTTCTCAAAATATTACTTAGTCAGTCAAAATATATCGCCGCGGCAAATATATCTAAGAAAGAAAATAAAGTAAATAAATCATAAAAGTATTTTTTCAATAATCAATTGAAGCCTTCTCATTTTTTTGTTATTTTACTCGTGATATATATTCAGGGTGCTTCTTTCCCATTAACTTGAGAATGGTTTCTGCTATCTTCATTAATCTAATGTCTAAAAGTATAGAAAAATGACTATATGCTCACTATAATATTAGTTTCAGCGAAGCCACTATTTTGAAATCGTATGCTACAGGGCCATTCCACTGAAAACCAGACATTTCACAACCTGAAAGAATTTCTTTTTTGAAAGGATTCAAGGTACTAAGTTTATTTTTGAAACTTCAAATCATTTAGATCCAGGTATAATTTCCCAGTATTTTTGGTTTTTTTAATGGCAACAGGGCTTCAAAGATGACTGACACCAGCTGAATGCCGTAGAGAAAAAACATGCTCGTTTCAATGCGCTTTTACTTTGTTTTCATGTTAAGTCGGATATTTCTAATTTTTTATTTTAAAAAAGGGCGAGTATCTTTTTTATTTTATGCCTCATTTTCAGTATTTTACTGCAGCACAAGTTGTTTTATTGTATGTTAAAGTTAACGTAAATTGATGTCCCACACGTGACATAAAAGTTGTATATTTTAAAACTACTGCTAAACTAAACACTGAAATTGGAAATGGTTACAGATTGTAAGTAACCTTAATATGTGTAAGCATTTCTGAAAACCATCTGAAAAAATTTCAATTTAGTAATTAGTTATAAGATAATAATAGTTGTCTTACACGTGACGCCACGCTCATGACATTTTAAACATAAGTAGTTCTGAACAAAAAAACATGAGTATTACTGATTTTTTTTATGTGCTATCTTTTGTCTAGTATGTAGAGGCACTTTAAACCCCCCGACACAAGAAAAGAGGGGTTATATGCTTGTCGGTATCGATCTGGGTATCAATGTATTTATTTGTCTAGTGTCGTAGTTTTTAAAAGGATGTAACTTGTACTGCAAGGAAATCCTTAAAATGAGGCATAAAATCAAAAAACATTCACTCTTTTTCAAAATAAAACAGTAGAAATATCCAAATTGATATAAAACCACAGTAAACTTATTTTGAAATGAGCATGTTTCTACTCCTCATTATTCAGCTGGTGTCGGCTATTTTTGAAGGCATGTTACCACTCAAAAAACGAAAGCACTGAAAATTTTTTCCTAATTACAGTCAAGTCTCGATAACTCGAGGCCTCATAACTTGAATATTCTTTCACCTCGAAGTTTTCCCCCATTGGTTCCCAAACCTTTCAGAAGACTAGAAACTTCTTATAGCTCGAACGTTCAATAACTCGAAACTTTAAGCCGGTCCCTTAGGACTTCGAGTCAACGAGACTCGACTGAACATATGATTTGAAGTTTTAAAAATAAAATTAGTACCCAATACCATTCAAAACAGGATTTTTTTCAGATTGTGAAATGTCCCGTTTTCCTTGAAATAGCCAGGTAAAAAAGATAGCTCGAAGAAAAAGTGCGTAACAAAAATCCCTGGAAAAACGCTACAAACATTAAAAGCATACCTAGCTTCCATGAAATTTATTGCAAAGGCTATTATGTAGAACACAACTCCTTTCTGGAGAGACTGCCACATTTCAATCGAACAATTGCACGAAATTAATTCCAAAGCAAGAACTAAAATGAGTTGTTGTTTACTAGAAAGGGAAGTATCCAGGGGAAATATTTAAAAGGGTAGAAAGTAACACATGTTTTATAAATATTATGGAGCCATCAAAACTTCCAGTTTGTTTTAAATGGCCTACACGATGAAATGCTTACATAAGAAAAGATATTGTTAAAGTTATTTCTTCACCAATTTCTGGTAAATCGAGAGGTTGCTATAAATTTACGGACATTAAGAATTACCTATATTTCATTTCTAAAGACTATCAATGAAACACCTGCTGATATTTACTTTGCATTCTTTATTTTGTTAAAATTTGATCTTTCTGTATATTACTTAATGACATTTTTATTTACAAAAAATATTTTTTTTAATGTTTTTTTCTTATAAAGGTAGATATTTTCTGGATTTTACAACAAATTATGTTTTACACATTACTTAGTATATGTTTTCATTCATTCAATAGGGAGAAAATTGCTAGATGTCCCACACGTGACATTTATGTCCCACACATGATAGTTACTGAAATAGTTACAAATGTAGTATATGTTTATTTTTTAAAGCTAACATTGCAAAACATTATAAGTAGGAAACCATACTGTATGTTTAGAAATTTGGAGCTGCCAGAATATAACAGATTCGCAAGAATTTTCACTAGAGCTGTGAAGTCTAAACCTGATGTCCGAACGCTTGTCCCACACGTGACAGTAACACTTTAATGAAAAACGCCAATTAAAAAAGATATCAGGAAAAAAAAAATACTTCTGAAATCACATGCACACTGTACTTTTCCCAGGTTCAAAAATTTTACACCTGTTGCCATAAATTATTCGTATACATACATGAATGTTAGTGAAAATTTCGTCTTATTGTCCCACACGTGACCGTGGAATCACCCTACAGGAAAAAACTAATTATAAGATTTCAGAAATGCAAATGTAGATTTGAAATTTTTTCCGTAATGAACAATTTTCCATGCGCAACCTATGCTGTTTTATCAATAAAAAATATTTAGTGTTCTTTTCTGATTATGTTGCAAGATTGATTGTTAGATTTGAGTAACAAATAAAAGCTATAAAATAACGTCCTTTTTTATTTTATTATATAGCAGTATACTATTACTTAAACGAAAACTTAAACGAAACACGGAAGCAAATATCTTGACATGTTTTATACGGTACGTAATAAATATTCATGCTATATCAAGCTATTTCTATTACGAGGTGAATATTGTAAGCATTCTTTTTAGCCTGATGAAAAAGTTCTGCTGTAAGGATAACTGTCATTGCTAACAATCTTATAAAAACTGAACTACTTCGGATATTAAAAAAAAAACAAATTGTTTTTTAAGAGTAATATTTATGGAAAATTAAAGAAATAATTTGTTTCCAAAGAAACGAAAGTGACTAACTAGTTCACATATATTTATAGTAGGGGTTCATAGTAGGTCTTCTCGTTTATATTGTATAAACTATTTCTTTTCGAAGTACCGTTTAAAAAATAATATTAATTGCTGACAGCTAACACATTGAAAGAATAGACTATTCGAAAAAATTGTAAACAGCAGCGTTTGTGTGTGTGTGTGTGAGTGGGGGGGGGGGGGGTCCAAGCATTTTAAAGCTTGATTCTTTTCAGTGGTACACTGCAAAAAACTGTTGATTTTACAATATAATACTGGCAACTGAGGCTACAGTTTAAAAGCGTAAAATTAACAATAAGAAACTGTAAAATCAGTTGTAATATTCTGTTTTATCTATGAATTGTCCCACAAAATTCTCAGTAATTAACCACAAAATTAACAGCAACATTATAAATTAATTGCCCTGTGAAATTAGCAACATTAAACTGTAAAATTAACACCAATACACCGTCTTATAACTGAATTGTCCTTGAAAAGCAACAGTAAGTAACCTTAAAATTAGAAAAAAATGTACGGTCTCATAAAAACCTTATGCATTAAAAATAGCAGCAATAAATCATAAACGTAACAGGAGATACTGATTACCGATTTTTATGTGAATTTCTTTTCTTTTCTTTAATTATTGCCACTTTTCATTGCGAAATTATTGTTTTTCTAGCTGATATAGTTCAGAAAAAAAAATCTGTAGATTTTTGATATCAGCTCTTTTTTACTACGTAACATGCACAATTCGTTGCTTTCATTTTCTGCGTTTTTTTTTCAGCTGTGAAAGCAATGATTTGGTTATGAATAGCGGCATCAGAAAATCTTTCACATTAAACAATTAGAAATTACTCTCAAACGTATGTTTTATTTAGTATTAATTTTACTGCACACTGCAATGCGATCTCTTATTATATTATTTTATTGCACTCGTAAGAGGAAAGGAGGCGCTTTTTTTTCCTACACACTTTTAACGCCATTGTAAATTTAATAAATTACGAGCTCAAACAGAAGGACATTTCTGAATGCAACCTGAAATTGATAAAAAAAAGTAAATAAATAAATAAATAAAACAAGAACAGAGATTAAATGAAAAATTAAAAAAACCCAAGACCCTGACTGACGACCACATATAAAAACGAACTTCACTGGTCATAAAGCATCTTAAATTTGAATATATTTAATTGAAGGGACATTTGAAAGGACATGGTAAACATAGAAAAGTGAAAATAATCCTTACTAGTGAAATTGCTAGATGCAAAAGCAGAATAATTTCGAAACATTGAAAATCCTTTTCAAATCTTTATACTAAAATCAATTACTAGTATTTTCATTGTTAACAAATAGAAATTGGCAACAGACAAACATTTTAAATCATCGAGTTCTCTTTCCTTGTCGGCCAACAATAATATCGGTTTCCAATCGCTTAAATAAAGGCTTAGCCGCATTTGCTAAAAAACATTATAATTCGAGTTCTATATACACTCATGTCCAAAATTATCTTTACATACACGAAATTAATTATATTCAATGAAATGTCCGATCAATGTGATCCATTTTTGCAGAAAATGTGTAAAAAACAAGCCTAATTAGCATTACTCAATAAAAAGTTATCAAACGAGCCTGTAACATACAAATGTAGGCTTACGTCATCCGATACGTAATCAAGAGCTTCGCGCAAGACAAGTAACTTAGTGAATCTCTGCAATATAAAGTTGATTTTAGTGTGTAAGGGATCAAATCGGTTTGCTATGACTTCGATGCATTATTTGTAAGAATCTATGAAGTGGCGACTCATCTGCCGTTTAGAAGCAAGGCAAGCCTATCACAGAAGTAGCAAGATGTCTGAACATTTCTCGACATACAGTCTCTACATTATGGAAACAGTTTAAAAACGAAGGAGCTGTTGTAAGAAGGGCTGGACAAGGTCGTAAACAAATGACACCTGCTGCCGAAGATCGATATTTAGCACTAACTGCCCGTCGTGACAGGAAATCTACTGCTCGCCAGTTAGCTTCAGACCTGGTAGCCGCCACTGGAACAGCTGTATCATGGCAAACGGTATACAGAAGGCTTAATGATACATGGCTTTATGGCAGAAGGCCAAGGATATGTGTTTCAGTGTCCGCACGACATAAAAGGGAACGCCGGAATCTGCGAAGAGCACATCAGAACTGGAGTGAACACCAATGATCCCATGTTCTGTTTACTGATGAGTCAAGATTTAGTTTTACAGGTGATTCTAGACGGGTTTACATGTGGAGGGAGTCAGGAACACGAAATCTTCCCTCAAACATTATTTAACGTGGCTGTTTTGGTTGTACAGGTGTGATAGTATGGGGAGGGATAATGATCAATGGACGTACGCCCCTACATGCTTTAGACAGGGGATCTGTGACTAGCGAAAGATACCGGGATGCGGTGCTAGAGCCTTATGTCAGACTTTTCAGAGGTGCATATGGACCTGACTTTTTATTTATGGACAATAATGCTCGTCCACATCGAGCAACGCTCGTTGACGACTTCCCTTAAAGTGAAGGCATTGAGCAAATACCGTGGCTAGCGAAGTTCCTGATCTGAATCCGATAGATAACTTATGGGACTACGTTGGAAGATCAGTTGCACGTAGAACTCATCCTCCTCGAATTGTAAATGCTCTGAAGACGGCATTACTTGAACAGTGGGGATCAATTCTACAAACTGTGGTTAACAACGTTATTGCCAGCATGAAAACACGTTGTGATATGTCTGTACAAGTCAGGGGAGATCCTCGTATTAAAATCGTAAAGCTTAATTCTGTTCTGCGCTATTAATTTTTTTCTGAGATCATTTTTCCACATTTTATTTCCATTTTTCGTACTTCATGCTACAATGTTATATTATGTGCAATGCCCTTACTTTTCTGCTTTGTTATTTATGCGGCATAGTGCTATGAAACATTCCGCAAAACATCACGAGTTCATAGTTCACAGTTTCTGACTGAGAAATCCGTGAATTTATGTAGTAAAGATAATTTTGGACTTGAATAGAAGTTTCAAACATATTGTATTAGAGGCAGAAAAAAATATTTTTCTTTTGGTACGATTGTTTTAAATTTTCAAGTATGTTTTCACTTCAAAAACCGCGAATTTTTTTTATATGTAAAGGTTTTTAATTAATATCTTCGTTAATTAATGTCATCCGAAGACGCGACCTAGCTAAGAACACTCTCGATCAACTCTCCTTTCACATTGAAAAAATCAAATTCGGTCCATCCGTTTAGACGCTAGAGTGCCGCAGACAGATACACAGACACGTCAAAGTTGTAACCCTCTTCCTTGTTGCGTCGGGGGTTAAACATGAATAAAAAATAAAAATATAATAAAATGTAAAACATTATAATTAAAAAAAATCAATATATGAAACTAATATTTAATCCTTTTTAATTTTTCGAATAATTAACGCTGTGTCTTAAGTTTTTTTTTAAAGACGCATTGAAATGTAGTTAGACTGGATTAGCCTTATTAGGGAAATACTAATTACCATCGTAAGAAATATTAATACAAAAGAGATAAGATAATCTGAAGTCTCAACTCTGATTAGTTCAAAACTCTGTTTTACACAAAATATGTGCAGTTTTCCGCATTAAGATTGCACCAATCGATTTACGGAGTATGCCCATGCCCAGTCTAAATGTCTACATTTACGTTTTTTACGTCAATTCAACTCAGTGAGTAACCTGAAGCTATTGCAATGTGAATTTACGTTGAGATGTCATCTTGAACTCGAATGTTTATAATCTTTTGGATTTTACGTTAAAATCATTATTACTGAGACATTTTCGTATCATAAATAGTAGGATATGATTTGGAAGGTACGTTTGTTTAGCAATGCATAATATTATGTTTACTAGTTATTTTCCTTATTTAAGTTCAAACTTTTGTATAGACAGGGATTTTTGTTGTTATTGAGAACTACATTTCGTTTTTCTGAAGTATTTCAGGAATGCAGTGATTTATAAATTCTTATAAAGCTCTAATTCATTCAGACTAATCTAAATCTTTACTATGAATTACTTTTTTGAACACAAACAACTGCATCATTATCTTCTAAAACAAATTCTAATTATTGGAACCAAGAAATAGACTCAAAATAAATCTCTCCAATAAGGTTAGAATACAAAAAAAAAAAAAAGTGTTTTTAAAATGTATCGGTAAGTTTCGTACAGATTCAATAAAGGGAAGACAATAAAAAAAGAAAAACCAAACTCACTCAAAGTTTTAGAAAGTGGTTTCGTCTGATTAGAAAAAGATAACAGCTAAGAAATTGAAGTACGGAGAAAATGTGTGTTGAAGACATGTAATCGTCTTTAAGCGATCTTAGGCTTGAGAGGATGGTCTTTACAACACAGCGCAAACTAAGAGAACCCTTAGTTTTCTTTTATTATTCCTTATCAAGAATTTCACTTTTGTGTGCTGTAAGAGAAGAAAAATCGACCAAGCAAGTATCGCTGGTCAATTTTGTAAAGAGAGAGAAGTTTGGTAATTAACTGTTTTTCTCTTTGCTCTTAGCTGTGATGCGTGAATTTCGGACAGCAATTCTGGTAATGACAGCTTTTAGTTGGCGGTATAAATAAATGAATGATGAAATCTATACAACCTTTAATTATCAAAACTAGAGTTGAAAAGCTTTGTTGAAGGAGTAAGAATTAATTCTGAAGAGATATAATGGGTTAAAGAGTGCTCTAACAAGAGAAATAATTTATAGCAATTTTCTTTGAGTGCAATTTAAGTGCTAGTACAAATATTTATTTGTGCAAATAAATGTAAGAAAATGTACACGCTGACCATATTGTATGCGCAATTATAGAAGATATATTTTACTGAAATTATAATGCATATACTATGATGGAACTATTAGAAGTTGTCTAGAAACGTTTAAAGAATTTATAAGAGCAATATTTAGAATGGGTTTCCCCTACCCTTTGCACATTGTAATCTACTTTTTTTTTAAATTCAGAGATAGTAATCCATTTAATCCCTATAGAGCATTATTACCTTTAAACATACACTGTAAACTCCCACTATATGTTTGAAACCAGAACCCGATTAAAATATTACGAGGTCCTAGGCCAAATACTTTTCTGGGGCCCCCTGTACTGAGGTTTTAAAACTTTAGGCATTGGATGAAACAATGTTTAACCATGGACAAGAGCAATTTTAGCTGTTTACCACTATACAGGGGCAGTTTGGATGCCCCTAAATTGTGGGGGCCCTAGGCCACGGCCTAGTTGGCCTATTTAGTAATCAGGCCTGTTTGAAACACATATGAAACACTTTCATACAGAGAAAGTGTATCAAAATGTGTTCGGAATGTTTTGAACACATTTGAAAACATATTGAGTTCACATTTAAAAATAGATTGGAAAAACGTTTGAACACGCTTGAAAAATCATTGCTTTCTTTCGTGTACAATATTATTGTTTCAACAACTTACTTCAGCTAGCTACTAGTCAACAGAAGTTCACAATATACTAATGCTAGAAATTTTGTTGTAAATGAACCACTGTCAATTACAAGTAACATTGTAAATGCTTTTTTATATAGCTGCTCTGCGTGATTGTTATAAAACGAATAGCAAAAACTACTGGTGCAATCAAAAGAGTGTTTCGTGAGTACTGTAAAAAGTGTGCTACAAAGTGTTAAGCAATGTGTAAACGCTCTAAATAGGTTCTTGAATGCGTTCCTAAATGTGTTCAAAAAGTGAACTGAATCAGAAAAGTGATCTGAAAAGTTTTTTCAGAAGTGTTTTGAAAACTATTTCAAGAACTATGCTTCCAACTGTTTTACAATGGGAGAAGTGTCCATGTTCAAAAGTGTGTCTGCAGATTTGCAGAGTAAGCTTAAGTCAAACATAGGAAAAAAAGTGCATCTTTTTATGCAAATTTTCTTCGCATTTGTTTTAATAAAATGTTGAAGAGTATTTCAGAAAAAAATTAATATTTCTGTCAAAAGAAGTTTTACGGGTCGAAAGGAAGTTTATATTTACATTAAATATTTACTTCTAAAGCTTAAACGTCCTCTGAGTTTTCAGAAAACTGTCAGTATTTTATACTCGTTTCAGAATTTTTGAGTTTGCAAAACAAATTTTCGAGCTTTTTGTTTTATAATACTTTTCATTCCAAAGTAGTGTTAGAAATTGAAGATGCAAAACGATCCTCCAATGGTGAAACTAAACAAATAATTAGAGTATCAAACATTGAGACGGACCAAAGCCAAATTGTGATCCAAGAGCGGGTCGTGATCAAACGTTTTGGGACAAGCTACATACAGTTTATGGAATTCAGAAAGGATGGGGAAAAGTGAAAAATAAACTATTTTTATAGTGAAATGCTCTGAATTTGATTATTCAGTTTTTTTAATCAAATGAATGAATGAATAAATAAAAGAATAAATAGATGACGAAATAATGAAAGAATAAACAAATAAATTAATCAATATGTGAGAAAAAAAAGAGTGAGTAATATGGTGATTGAAAGAGGAAAAAAGACAATGAATGAAAAAATAAATACGTGAGTTATTAAATGAAGAAACACAAGCGAATTAATGAATACGTTAGTCATTTAATAAATGCTCGAATAAGTAAACGAAATAAACTAGTTCACTTTGTCCTGTACACTTTGCCCCGCATGCACTTAACTGCTTGTATACAAAGCATTTTAAATAAAAATAAACTTATATACTAGTAATAAACTATAAATACTAGTAATAAACTAGTATACTAGTAATAAACTAGTATAAAACTATAATAGTATTAAATAAATACTGCACCAAACATTAGAGAGTCTCAATTAATATTTAAAACCTTAATAACAATGTCTTTATAACAACAAAAATGACTTTTTTATTACAGCAAAATATTATAAGTGGCAATTTTTGAAAATGGCTTGTATTATCATAAGCTGTAACTTTTTCTTGACTGGAATAGACTACAGGTGTTACAACTGAATTGAAATATTACCGAATAGGTTTATAAAAAGACAGAGTAAATGTTTTCACATTCCACTTTGCCCACATTTCTCCACTTTTAGTAGACAATTTTCATTTATTGGATATTATGAACACACAACAGGGTTGCTGTTAGGTAAAACAAGATAAGTATAAAAATGATGATATAGGATCACGTGTTTACTAAATAGACCAACATGCGAAAGAAATCAAAGAAATACTACTACAACTTAATTTTTGAAAGATATTTTAATGTCCAGGGAAGGCTATGGAATTTGGGACGAGGTTATATTACGTTTTGATTTGTTAGAAGATGACATTTTCTTTATAAAGTAGAGATATGTGTAATTCCGTTTTCTTTGGAAACGACGCGATTTTAATTACTTTTCCACCATCGTCTGTATCAGTTTCCTATATTTCTAACTAGACTATGACGCATTCCCAGAGGAGGAGGGGTATGTTTATTTATCACTGAGATGTTATGAATCGCGATTCTAGAGAGGCTGTTTTTTCGTTTACACGTGCGGCGACTAGTTGAAAGAGAAGATATTTGTAGAAATGCAATGCTATATCTACTTAAAAACTGCAATTAAAGTATGAGACATGATATGACATTAAACACGACGCTTTGATCTTTCGAATTTAGATACTTAAAAAAGACTTGATTTTTTTTTTTTTTTTTTTTTTTTACATTCAGCATTAGATAAATCTGAAATTATCGGTGTTTTTTGGTTTGAAATGTTTTAAAAGATAGATACAATACTAACATTTTATACCGCAGAAACAAACATTTTGCCTCACCGGGCGTATTTTTATGCACAGGGCAATTTTAGTCGACAGTACATTGATCCTCGATATTTCTGTGTTAATTATTATTTTGATTTACTTGGAAACTGATGAATTAAAGATGTAGAAAAATCGCTTCTTCTCTTTTCCGTGTCCTCTGGACGTTAACGTCAAACATGTAACATGTCCCTATTCTAAAAAAGTGTGGCAAATACTCCCTCCAGCATCTCACCCCATCCCCCAGTAATAACTCGATCGCTAATTTAAGGCATTAATACGCAGAAAACTATGTTAGCTGGGGTAAAGAAATTATATTTGCTGGAGACTGGGATAGTTTCTTTCCTTGTACTATAAATCTATTTTGCATAACTATATCGGTCCTGTGCTATTTCTAGAGTAGTGTGACTAGTAAACAAACACTTCAGACAACTGAAGCAACAATGGATAATGTACTTATAATGGGACACCTGCTTTGATTGATGAGCACAATTATTTTCCTCAAAGTTACTCGATAAATGAAGTTTTATTAACTTTCTTGTTTATCATTTTAATTTAACATTACTAAATAAAATGCAACAAATACTGAAAAATACGTCACAAACAGGAAATGAAATGCCTGATAAATTATAGACTTTACCGGATATTTTCACATTGAAATTAAATCAGTCATGCATTTGGGGGACGACAAGAGGGGGGTCGGGAGAAAAACCACTTTTTTACCATAACTCTTCGAAAATAGCTCGGAATAAGCTATAAATTTCAGTAATTAATTAGCATACTAAGTATAACTACTGTACAAATTTTTATGAACGTACCACTCTTACTTCCGAAGATATGAAACATTTTTTTAAAACGGCAATTTTATTTGAATTGTTTTTGCTCATAACACGCAGAGTTTTTGATCAAACCTTATCAACACTTCAAGAAAGATGACAAAATACAAGAGAAAAAACATACTAGAACGGTAAATAAAAATATTAAAAATCCGATGAGATATGAACGTTAAAAGGAAATCCTTTTTCATGGCGCATACGCGAACGACAGAAATTTATACACTGCTCGACATTGAAAATGCAACACCAAGAAGGAGTGGTCAGAAATTGATGAAATTTGGTAAGAAGACAGAGACAGCATGGAACAATAAGTGATATTTATTTCAAAATAAATAAGCAAAATTTAGAGCGAGGACGGCGTCGGCTCAGTAAGAAGTAGGACCACCGCGGACAGCGATGCACGAAGAAACACGTCTAGGCATGGAGTCAATAAGCCTGCGGATGGTGTCCTGAGGGATGGCACTACATTCCCTTTCAACCATTTGCCACAGTTCGTCCTCTGAACGAGGCAGTGGCAGGTTCTGCAAACGGCGTCCAATCACGTCCCACACATGTTCGATTGGTGACAAGTCAGGAGAGTATGGTGGCCAGGAAAGCATCTGTACACCTCGTAGAGCATGTTGGCTGATTCGAGCACTGTGAGGCCGGGCGTTATCCTATTGAAAAATTGCATTTGGCAGACCCTGAAAGTAAGGGGATTGCCACCGGCCGCAGTACATTATCTACATATCGTTGGGCCGTCATAGTGCCCCGAATACGAACTAGAGGTGATGCGGAATTGTATGCAATAGCGCCCCTAACCATTATGCCACGTTGTCGCGCTGTGGGGCGTTCCACAGTTACTGCCGGATTCGATCTTTCTCCACGTCGACGACACACACGTATGCGATGACTATCACTCGACAAACAGAAGCGGGATTCAGCTGAGAACACTACGGTTTGCCATTCTGCCATCCACGTTGCTCCGGTCCGGCACCAGTCTGTGCTGTGAGGTCAATGGCAGTCTTCTTAGCGGGCGCCGTGATTGCAGGCCACGTGCAACCAGTAGACGGGAAATGGTTCTGGTCGACACAGGAACATCCAGGGTACCTTGCACGTGCTGCAGAATCGACGTACAAGTGACTTGCGGGTCCGCCACAGCTTGTCGGTGAATCCGTCGATCCAAGCGGTCTGACGTCACTCTGGCTGCACCTGCACCCCTCAATGTGGCTACATTTCCTCTTTCCAACCATCTCCGACACAGCCGATGCACAGTGCTTGCATCCATGTGGGTATCAGCTGCAATTTGACGTATGGACCAACCTCCCCTTCTCAGTCCGATCACCATACCCCTTGTAAAGTCGTCTATATGCTGGAAGTGTCTTCGTTGAGGACGGCGTGGCATTTCCTCTTATCACACGTATCCTCCGAGACAAAAACCAAATTTCTCCGATAATTAGTCTGGCAGAAAAACCAACATGAACATAGCCCACTTTTCAACTTTATTCTCTTATATCTTACTTCACGTGCGTCGGAGAGCTGCGCATTTCATATCATTTGCATAACTCAGTGACGTGCGTCTACGGTAAAATTTGCATGAATTTCTGACCACTCCTTCTTAATGTTGCATTTTCAATGTCGAGCAGTGTAACTGCAAAAATATTGAGCCTGGTTTATACTGCATCTTATAAAAAAAGTTTCAGTTGAATATCGTAAAATTGGAAAAAGCTATCAACGATCTAGTGAGCTGTAATTCATTCATTCGCAGACAATACATAAATGGCGAGGGGTAGTCCACAAATAGTGTGGTACTAATAAGCTTTTTTATTCAATGTTAAATTGTATACAGTTTGAAAAATTATAGCTTATTCTGAGCTATTTTCGAAGAGTTATGGTCAAAAAGCAGTTTTTCTTCCGACCCCCCTTTTTGTCGTCCCCTAAATGCATGGGTGATTTAATTTCAATGTCCGGTGAAGTCTATTTTTTGTATGACTAAAATTAAAGAACAATTGATCGCTTATTTTGCGATGAATGGTAGATTTTTCCATATGAATCTCAAGTGTTTCCATTATTTTGATAATTACCTGTAAGTAATCCTACCAATTTTTAGACTTTTGTTTTAAAAACTGTACGATATACAGGGCTGTAAAAAACAGCAAAAAGTGCGAAAAGAGAACGAAAAGTGGTTGCATGCAAATGACTGTAACTTTGCTTCTAATTATAGCAGAACAGAAATTCAAACATCATTGTAAAAGTTAAGAATATAGCTTTCTATTGATGTATGACATGACGAGCTTGCAACATGTTGAAGTTTCAAGGTCAAGTCATGTTATACATCAACAGGAAACTCTATTCTTAACCTTTACATTGGTGTTTGAATTTCTGCTCTACTATAATCAGAAGCGAAGTTAGTCATTTGCATATAACCACTTTTTGTTCTTTTTTCGCACTTTTGCTGTTTTTTTACAGCCCTGTATATCATACAGTTTTTAAAATAAAAATCTAAAAATTGGTAGGATAACTTATCTTGTCATGTGCGTTCTTCACACCAAATTTCATTAAAATCTGAAATGTTGAGGTCAAGAAGGTGATTGGCCTCACATACGGAATTCCCTAATGTATAACATGTTAACATTCCTGATTTTTTTTAAATTTTTTTTCAACCTAAGTTTGGTGTGGTGGAAGAACAGTGGCAGAGCTATAAAATATATTTTTTTAAAGAAATTTTAAGGGGGCTTGTTTTGAGATATTCAAGGTCAAAAGTTACGGTCAATGACCTTGAAGCTCTAACCTGTCGTAAGAAAGTCATATCATATCTGCATACAAAGCTCCATTCTTTAGCTTTACAATGGTTTTTGACTTTTTATTCTAGTGTAATTAGAAGAGAAGTTACAGTCATTTGCATGCAGCCACTTTTCGTTTTTTTTTCGCATTTTTTGCTGTTTTTTACATCTCTCTATTTCGTACAATTTTGAAAATAAAAATCTAAATATTGGCAGGAACACTTAGCTCGTCATATGTGTCCCTCACACCAAATTTTGTTAAAATCGGAAATGGTAAGGTCAAAAATTTATTTTATTTATTTATTTATTTTATTTTATTTATTTATTTTTTTTGATTGATTTGACGTGGAATTGCCCTTCTACAGTCTGCCCAGTGAACAAAAACAAAACAAATAGTTCAAAGAATGAAACAAAACAACACATCCTCACAATTGGTATGGACATTTTATTAAATTATTCTTCCCTATTTTGAATAAATACACATATCAACAATGTTGCAACATTTTTCATGTGTCAATACTTCTCTTCTTAGCCTCTTCAGTCCCGGTTGAAGGTATACATATGTGTACCTTTTAAGTTGTTATTTATATTTGCTTTCAAAGCAAATTATAATAAAATAAAGTATGCATTATAAAATCTAAGATTGTAGCATTTATTTTTCATCAATCCAAATTTTTTTCTAGCTATTATTCAGACCTAACAAAGGTTCAAAAACTTGAAATTCAAATGGTTCAAAAAATCAGAACTGAAGAGGTTATTGTAGTACTTTTTGATAACCTCCTATTTTCACAGAGAACAAAAGTCTTTAATTAAAAAGCTACCACAATAATGGAAATTTTTTTCATTAAAACCCATCCTGAATAAATGTGCTTTAATTGTTTTTTGAACTTTTATATCTAATTAAAATAATTAACAATGCTCAAAGAAATTGGATTCAAATTTTGAAACTACTTTGCGAAAATTTGAAAAAAAAAATAAAAACAAATCGTCGCCTAGAGAAATTAATCAGCAACTATTTCTAAAATCGGAATTGTAAAAAAAAGAAAAAAAAAACTGCTAAAAATACTGAAAATAATTGTTCTGATCATTAATCGGCGGATTATCAACAGCTGATTAACTGGTTATCGGTAATCGATAAACCTAAACAACACACACACACACGCACACAAAAAACAGAACTACCTCACGATTTGCGATTTTAGCCTTTTTTTTTTATACATTACGACTGGACTATTTAAGGTAATGAATTAAGTGAATGACGGTTTATAAACTTTGATAACAAAATTATGTAAGAGGAAAAGAGGTGAAAATTTATTGAAGAATAATAGAAGAAATCGAGTATTTTCATGATCTTGTGTAATAAAATAAATTTTTCTGCTATCTTCAATCTCGTCTCCATTTAAATAAGGAAAAGAAAATTGAGGAACAATTAAACAAATGCTACAATCTTGTTAAGAAAGTAAAACTATGCGACTTCAACTTCATTGTACTAAAAATCATCACAGAAAACCTGAGGGACACTTTACAAATTTTACGACCTTGTGCACTTAAATAAGCATACATGCGAATTTCTAGAAACTAGAAGATTGTATTATTAATTTTTCAATCAATAATTCGACCAAGTGTTTTCCGAAACATTATTTTGCTGGCTTTTATAATGAAGATAAAAAGTCATATGTGTCAAAAATTTCTGAATGCAATACAATAGCTGTTAAAATATTTACTCTACTGAAAATCACAATGTTTTGTATGAATGTAGGGCAAATCCCTAAAGATATATAAACAAACCATGAGAAGAAACAAAAGTTGCGAATGAATTCTCTTGATAGAAACGGCTTCGTCTTTAAAATGCTTCGTTAAACAAATCAATGTAAAAAGTTAAATTCAACAAATCAATATGAACTACTAGTTACTAGTTATAAAACAAAGCGAATACTTTCGAGAAATTTTCATTTCTAAGCAGTACATAACTTTCTTTCTGTCATTTTTTACAGTAACTTCGTTATATTTTTACACTTGAGAGAACAGTAACGCAGTTTAAAATTTGAAAACTGATTCATAAATCTTTACAGCAAAATGTGAGTATTCTTTCAACTTTCAGAAATACCATTATGCAAATTAACTTGATTCTTGTTTGTTCAGCATCAGAAACTTTCGGTGAAATTGTATAATTTTCTTAATTTTTTAAATTTTATTTTCGTGTAGTTTGTCACACATTTTGCGTGTGAATTTTGTTGTAGCGAGAACTCAGTATAATATTTTGGTTATTTTTCCCATATAAGCATTATGTGTTTTTTTTTCGGTGCTTGATGACTTTCTTTATAAAATGGGGAAAACAAATAACTATTTCCTGTTTATTCACTACGTTTGATTTACATTTTATTTATTTTAATGGAGCTTTATTGTATTTTATTGGATAGGTTACATGTTATTCTATGGCCTAATTCAACTACAAAGCGACTTGTTTTGCATTTTAATTTTAATGGACCTTTTGGTCTTGCTTAATGACTTGTTTTGTTTTAATGAATTTCGCCAAACGAATAGTTTCTATGTAAATTAACCAGCAAATAAGATGGGGAAAAATTCCTAATATTAAAGTTGTGGAAAGGGAAAAAGTACAGAAAATGCTACAGATTTCAAGCAAAACTGTTAGCTGTGTTATCTTAACATTAACGGTAGTAAATTTTGGCTTAAAAAAAAAAAAAAAAAGCTGGAAGTCGTTAAAAAGAAAAGAAAATTTTTGTCAAATGAAGCAATATTTTTGAATGTGTTAATTGCAGGGATAAGGAAAAGTTCATCGAAAAACATTTATTTTCTACTAACATTAGCATGTCAGAAGTGCAACGTTGTTAACTAAAGAGATGAACGAATGAAAAGGAAGAGATCCATCGCGTGATGCATTTACATACGTAAGTTCAATGTATGAAAGTCATAGATAATTTAAACAAATTTAAACCATTTTTAACTCTTTCCTAATATTTTATTTATAAGCAATATTTTATTGAAATCTTCTTTATATATTACTAGCGGCACCCGCACGACTTTGCCCGTGGTATAAAATTAAAAGTTCATTTGTAAAATAATTGAAAAAGCAGAAAAAATGCGCTATTTTAGTTATAATTCAAATATAATTCCTTCAAAGTATATGATATAAAAATCTGGTATGGACCCCACACTACTTCCTTTTACGTGTAAATTTCTTAGTAGATAACTTAAGTGCTAAAATAGTGCTTGGAGTGATCAAGGTAACAATTCAAACATTTATATCCCTAGTTTGTCACGAAACAATGCAAAAAAATGTTTTACAATGATTAATCTCCTAAATATCGCCGATTTTAACATCATTCAGTGGATTTTTCGCAAAATATCGCCAATAGTGCCAAATTACCCCCCCCCCCCCAAAAAAAAAATAAAAAATCGCCAAATTGGCGACAAATACTTGGCGACCGAAGGCTTGGCGATATATCGCCAAGTGGTCGCGCCAATTCATATCACTTGTGTCTGCATTGAAATTAACACTGATAGATAAACGCCATAAAAGGGATAAAACACCCCCTTGGGACATTCGAATGCAACCCCAAGGGGAGATGCACAAAAATAAGCCCAAAGAGAAAAAAAGAACAGTTTTGTTGCTCACAGAAACCAACAGAAATCTTACCAAAATTTGGAAGAATAAGAAAGTTTCCTTTCCTAGCCTTAAAAACGAAACAATGCATTTGCCGAAATGAAACACTTCAAAAAGAACGATGCAATGTCGCAATTTATACGATATTTGGTTAATCTTTGTGCTTTGGGTATCCCTTTCTCGCTAAATGGGCGATAGACGCACCTACTACTGTTTCAAACGTTGCCAAAATCAATATTGCTGAAATGCGAAATCTATGAAAATGAAAAAAAAAAAAGAAAAAATCCGCCAAATCTTTTAATAAAGTCATTAGTATATTGGAAACAGGTTTGCCAGAAAAATACTACGCTCCTTATTTCGGCCGAAAAAATACTACCGTAGTATCAAAAATACTACGTCTGGCAACGTTGGAAAAAGAACGAAACAAAAATAAGTATGAAATGGTAACCATGGTAACAACATGAAAAGGTGATTTCCGTTGATAAAATATTTCATTTTATCTCTCTTTTCAAACAAATTTTATTCTCGAGTTCAACCATTTTAGAATCGTTTGGCTTGCTTTACTGAAGGTAAGCCTTGAATTCCGGGATTCTAAAAACAATTGTTACAGCTCTCCTGATGATCGTAGAAACTTCGAAAAAACTTCATTTTGTGCAGAAAATTTCAAGCTTTCGAATGACATAAGACTTGAAAATGTGTATAAAATATTTCTTCCCTATTTTATCGAATTTTCGCTAAGAATTCGAATAGAAAAAGAACGAAATGGAATTTTCGAAAAATCGCTTCGAGGTGCAAAACTACATGCTACAAACTAATTTTGTGCCAAGTGGCATGAAAATCGACCGAACGGTTTTGGCGCTACGCGCGTGACAGACAGACAGACAGACAGACAGAAAGAAGGAAGGAAAGAAAGACAGACCCACCTTCAGCTTTATTATTAGTAGATATTGTCTTTTAAGATCCTATCATAACAGTTTTATAGTCAACTTTGAAGTAGAGTTAAATATAGTTCAAAATATATTTAGATATTCTGCAGTATCAGCTGTATTATTTTCACTTGCTAATGCTTTAAGTAAAAATTTTATTCTTTAAAATAGTATCGTTATATTTCACATTTAAGCATGCTTCTATGGATAATCTTGTAAGTTATATCTGACATAAAATAACTAATACTATTTTTAATGTCGCCTGAAGAATCTTCTAAAATTTTAACTTGGACAATCATATTTTTGCAGAAGAAATACTACCATCTTTATTCCATGTAAGATATGTTTTCTGTTAAGTAACGCTTAGAGTTTCTTAACAGGTTTTGAAAAAAAGAAAAAAACTTTAAGAATTGAACTTGGGGAAATCATCTTTTGTGAAAGCAATACTTTAATTTTTGTTTCAGTACACATAAGTGTTGAGTACGATGCAGCTAATCTTAAATGCATACAAATGTTTCACGGATCAATTTTCTAGTTGAATATGATACATGACAGGAATTGAAAAACATGAACTTATTAAAATTCTACTTAATAACTATTTTGATGTTTGGAAAATGTCAACTATGCATCATTGAAAAATCATAGCCGTACTGAAAAAAAGAGATAAACATAGCCGTACAGAGAGAATGTAAACGGATATTCAATCTTAGGAATTCGTATTTAATTTGCCCCAAAACTACAATGCTTTCTTTCATTTACTTCAAATACTACGCACTTAAAATACATTGTAACAAAAGAAATTTTACTTTGTATTTTATGTAAAAATCTGACTAAGTACTTAGTGCGCCAAACTTCAAATGTTTTGTTAAATCTTATCATTTATATGCATTCATAGCTCCTTGTGTTATAAATTTTGCATTATAGTTGTATCTAAACTTTTTTTGCTCAATTGCTTGCTGTTGATCCCCGAATCATAAGAGGACTTAAAAACATTTTGCTCAATTTTTTCTTAATAGGTTGGACAAAAGAAAGATTATAAGTTGAAGTTAAAAAACTCGTTTGAATGATTAGTCTCTACTAATAATAAAGCTGAAGGTGGGTCTGTCTTTCCTTCTTTCTTTCCGTCTGTTACGCGCGTAGCGCCAAAACCGTTTGGTCGATTTTCATGACACTTGGCTCAAAATTAGTTTGTAGCATGTAGTTTTGCACCTCGAAGCGATTTTTCAAAAATTCCATTTCGTTCTTTTTTTATTCGAATTCTTAGCGGAAATTCGATAAAAAAGAAGAAATATTTCATACACATTTTCAAGTCTTATGTCATCTGAAATGTTGAAATGTTCTGCACAAAATGAAATTTTTTCGAAGTTTCTACGATCATCAGGAGAGCTGTAACAATTGTTTTTAGAATCCCGGAATTCAAGGCTTACCTTCAGTAAAGCAAGCCAAACGGTTAAGCTCGAGAATAAAATTTGTTTGAAAATAGAGATGAAATGAATTATTTTATCAACGGAAGTCAACTTTTCATGTTGTTACCATGGTTACGTGTTCATACTTATTTTTGTTTCGTTCTTTTTCCAGCGTTGCCAGACGTAGTATTTTTGATACTACGGTAGTATTTTTTTGGCCTAAATAAGGAGCGTAGTAATTTTCTGGCAACCCTGTTTCCACTATACTAATGACTTAATTAAAAGATTTGGCGGATTTTTTTTTTCATTTTCATAGATTTCGCATTTCAGCAATATTGATTTTGGCAACGTTTGGAAACAGTAGTAGGCGCGTCTATCGCCCATTTAGCGAGAAAGGGGTACCCAAAGCACCAAGATTAACCAAATATCGTATAAATTGCGACATTGCATCGTTCTTTTTAAAGTGTTTCATTTCGGCAAATGTATTGGTTTGTTTTTAAAGCTAGGAAAGGAAACTTTCTTCTTCTTTCAAATTTTGATAAGATTTCTGTTGGTTTCTGTGAGCAACAAAATTGTTCTTATTTTCTCTTTTGGCTTATTTTTGTGCATCTCCCCTTGGGGTTGCAAGGCCGTGTTTTACCCTTTTTATGGAGTAAATCAATCAGTGTTAATTTCAATGCAGACACAAGTGATATGAATTGGCGCGACCACTTGGCGATATATCGCCAAGCCTTTGGTCGCCAAGTATTTGTCGCCAATTTGGCGATTTTTAAAATTTTTTTGGGGGGTGTTCAATTTGGCGCTATTGGCGATATTTTGAGAAAAATTTCACTGAATGATGTTAAAATCGGCGATATTTCGGAGATTAATCATTGTAAAACATTTTTTTGAATTGTTTCGTGGCAAACTAGGGATATAAATGTTTGAATTGTTATCTTGATCACTCCAAGCACTATTTTAGCATTTAAGTCATCTACTAAGA
The DNA here is from genome assembly GCA_038373865.1 of Uloborus plumipes. Taxonomy (NCBI): domain Eukaryota; kingdom Metazoa; phylum Arthropoda; class Arachnida; order Araneae; family Uloboridae; genus Uloborus; species Uloborus plumipes. The sequence continues at coordinate 46,790 of JAXGGA010008749.1, forward strand.
AATTTACTCGTAAAAGGAAGTAGTGTGGGGTCCATACCAGATTTTTATATCATATACTTTGAAGGAATTATAGTTGAATTATAACTAAAATAGAGCATTTTTTCTGCTATATTATTTTACAAATGAACTTTTAATTTTATACCACGGGCAAAGCCGTGCGGGTACCGCTAGTAATAAATAAATAAATAAATAGCCAAACAAGACCGTAAACAAAAAGCTTGCAAATAACTTTTGCTAAGATTAGATTTACAAAAAGAAAGAAATATACACATTATCCTAACTACAGTTAATATAGTGCATGCAAATAATCAAGCATTCACGATTAAGTTTAACCTAAACGGTATTTAGGTGCTGATATTAACGTGCAAAAAGTCATTCGTTCATTGACAACATTTGAAGTATTCAAAAGTGCCATCAGCTCAAACGTATATCCACTCCACTGCACCGAGTAGGGGAATGTGGGGCAAAGTGAAATACTTAAGATAGTGTGTTAATTGATGATAAGTATATTAAGTGCTTCAAAATGAACAAATTGGGAACGTGTTTTGAAAATCAGTATACATAAAGAAGGGATAATGCATTTTGCAATACAACTATCGTTGAAATGCCATTTTTCATTTTTGGTAGTTATTCTGCACCGAAGCAAATACACCCACATCTCAGTCATGACATCCTGAGACTGGACTTTCGTCCTTATTCTGGACTCCTCAGTCAGGAGATAGATTGCCAACAAACTGGTAGATAAAATGAATTTATCTTACCAGCGAGCGTCCACAAATTATGGTGCGGCTCAACTCGAAATTTGAAGCCAATATTTTAGCTACCAGTTTGCTAGCAATCTTAGCTACAATAAGAGGATCTTCGCTCCCAGCTCGGTCATTGGCTATTCCTAACTGAGGAGTACAGAATAAGGACGAAACTGCAGTCTCAGGCTGTCATGACCGGGCTGTGGGTGTATTTGCTTCAGTTCTGCCTTAGCCCTGGCTTATGGGTGGTAACTCATTGCATATTACAGGTATTCTGCACCTTCAAAAAAAAAAAAAAGGTGGAAATTTTTGACCTCTAAAAATCACGGGGAAAAGTAAAAAAAAAATGTAATGAAACATTTTCTATTTGGTGAGTTACAATAATTTTTAACAAATAAATGCGCAAATAAACGAATATTAATGAAAAAAATAAACGAATAAAAAATTAATTAGTTAATATATGAGGAAAAGAAACGAGTGAATAAAAAATAGAAGGAATTATATAATAAGTGAATGAATGAATAAGTGAATTGATAAGTAAAAAAAGTGAATAAATTCATAAATTAAAAAATATATCTTATAGTAAATGAATGCAAGAGCAAACGAAATGAACTATTTCACTTTGTCCCCAATGCACTTGATAAATTACATTGAACATTTAAAGTCAAAATATCAACTAAATAAGGACTACACCAGGCATCAATAGATCTAAATCAATAGTTGAAATGATAGTTTAAAAAAAATATTTTATAGTAACCATTAATATTTTTGAAAAAACAACGAATGAGGAAAAACAACAATAAAGTTTATTTTAAAAATTACTTGTATATATTTTTTTTTTCGTTGATCTTAGGAGTAATTTATTTTTTGACAGGGATCAACTATAAGTTGAGGAACATAGTTAAAAAATTTTGGATAGGTGGTGCAGCAAACTGTGAAAACATTTTACCATTTCACATTGCTCCGTTATTTCACTCTGCCATACATTTCCTTACATCATAAATTTTTTTAGCGCAATGAAAATGTGTGGCTCATTTTATTAAGGGCTAAAAGCATTCAATGCCAGGAAAATAATTTTTTTTAATAATTCCGGAACTTGCTTTGAACAGAAAACGAGAAATTGAATCAAGTCGGCCGTCAACCATTAATTAGATTACTTTTAGCATAATGTCGGAAATATTATTAAAGTGAAATGTAATGCAGAATGATTTGAACATTACGAGGTGATAACGGTTGTCTCCATATGAGATAAAATCTTGCATTTGATTTCATTTTTCAGCACTAACAGAGTAGAGATTTTCCCCATGTGGTCGATACATTGAGGTTAAATTATGTAAAAATGCAGTTGATCAACATTTAGAAGTTGTACACTTGTTTTGGACACCGAAAACTTTTTTTTGTACTGAATTGGATCAATAAATCTCATTTTTGGTAAATAGATTTTCTTGTTGAAAAATATCTTTGGTTCAACTTGTTCAAATGTAAACATGACAGTTTAATGGGAAATTGTTGACGAAAATTCTTCTTTAAAAGTCTATTGTCACAATGTACCATTAGGCATTTCTAGATTATTACCTCTAACGTTGCAAAAGCTAATCTCAATGCTTGGTAATGATATCATGTAAAAATTCTACTATTAAAACATATATATTTAATTATCTGAACTATGGAATTTAAAGTATCAATTTATTTCTAAGAACCGAAAATAACAAAACTAAGAATGCACGAGTCATTGGTGCATTAACGGAAACATTCAATATTGATATCACCTCTTAGGAAAACGTTTTGGTTTGTTATTCTCAACTTAGTTTCTCTAATGTATTCAGATTTGCTTCGAATTGTGCTCGCGTTAATTAACAAGATAATGTCGATCAGCACCACATCACAAATGCCGATGGCAAATATGTTGATTGAAAAGCGCTCTCTAGCGTTCTGCCTTTTTAATTGGAAGTGTTCAATATGCATTGATTTACCATTATATATAGTGATTCTCTAAATCTCCTAAATATAAGTGATGAATTGTGAAACATCTTACAAAAGACGTGTTTTATTTTTTAAGTTAGAAAGAACACTTAAAAATAAAAATAATACACCGCTTCATTTATGCGTCTTTTTCACTTATACGACGATTTTCAGTGGTCCCAGCACATTCCATAGTAAAATAATGATAATTTCATTCGTTTATGCGTCGCTCTAAAGATAAATATTTCACTTACGCGCCGAATTTTTCGAAAAATGTAAACAATTTAATTTATTTTCTTGAAAAATGAGCATGTTTCTTCACTTTCCTCTTTAATCCTTCTCTTTTATTGCTCACGGAAGGCATTTTTTCCACATGAATTAGAGTTCGGAGAGGGACAATTATCTATTATGGATCGTTTCAAAAGGACCAGTTTGTGATTAGGTATGCTACAATTTTTGTTTTCTCCTTATCATTGCAATTAGGTTTCAGTAGTTGCCAAACCGTAGTAATATGACCATTTTCTATAGAAACGTTCTTATTCATGCTCTCCTTAGAACTTATGTTGCATTTTAGACTTTTAAATAGGCTTGTTCACTTATGCGTCTCTCTCACTTATGCCCCTTTTTCTGTTGGTCCCTTGGGCCGGCGCATAAGTGAGAGTTCCCTGTATATCCATTTCTAAAAATCCATAGTTCCACCTTCGGAACTATGCACCCAAAGGGGTTTGACCCAAAACTTTTATTTTATATTCACTCTTTATTGAGATCTAGTGGTTTTTTACGTATTGCTTGGAAGCCATTGGTAAAGCAGCTTTTAAACATATATTTTTTCAATAAAATTATTTTTCATAAACTACACAAGTAAGCTATTTTGAGAATGATATACTTACAGGTAGGATTCCTGCCAAGACTACCCAGTGCAAATGCTAGCTTTTTTCAATTTTTTAACGAAACTAATAAAACAAGATCTTTACTTAACCCATTTTCTCTTTAACGGATTTATTATAAAAATATTGCGTCAGCTGTAAATTGAGATTCGACCGTGAATATATAATAAACTTCAAAACACTCACCTCCATGCACTCAACTCTGAGCAGTTTTGAGCGATTTTCTGAAAAATGTAATGTGTGGAAATAAATCTCTTAGTCAGAAGCAATTTTCTTCTTGAAATCATTTTCTCATGAACGTACATCACTATATGCAAACGACAAGTCAGTCCACTTATCTTGGCAGAACACAGATAGTTAGAGGGTGCGAAAGATTCGCAAACTTGTTAGTCTTCTGAAAGATTTATTTTAAGCTTCATCTGGTAGAAAAAGGCATTTTTTATTCAACGAAATTTTTATGCAAAATCCAATGATTATAAAGATAAAAATAAGTTTCGTATTGATCAGAAAGAAGATTTTTTTAAATGCATTCCTCAAATTTATGATAACAGGAATAAATACATTAAAAAAGGCTTTTATTTTATCCAGCTGATTCTTTGTGACATGTGCACATTTTTTTCTTTTTTCTTTTTCATGTTTCCACTTAAAAAATGGAACCTGACTTATTTTCTAATAATTTCTAGAAGATGATATATTTTTAGAAAACGTGAACAATTTGCTTTCGGACTGATACTTTTATCTAGGAAAAAAATTTGTGTGTGTGCGTGTGTGTGAGAGAGAGAGAGAGAAGAAAGAGAGAGAGAGAGACTGCAGTTTTGCTTATGGGTACAATTTATGTTTATGTATTAAGATGTATTAAGATAGGTAAGCTAGAGGTGGCAGCAAAAAAAATATTTTTTTTCATAAAACGGTGGTACTGTACTGTAAAATATGTATCTTCAATGCAAATGACTAAATTTGAAGAGGTTACTGAGATGGATCACTATTGTATGCAGCGATTTCTCTTTTGACGAGGAGTAGCCTTAACTTCCAATTAAGAAAGCAATTTAATTTACTAGTGTTTAACTTCTTAAAAGTAAAGATACGTTTTCTGAAAGATTATTTCTTTCAATTTAACCTTATTCAATTTAATCACTTTAATTAATTTTAATTCATTTTACAGATTAATATTTTTTTCTTACATCGCTTGCATGTAAGAAAAAATATCTAGGCTAATGCGTTAAGGTTCTTTTTGGCGCTCCACTGCATTATATTATTTTTTAACATTACCCGTTGGTCTGCTATTATTATTATTTATTTCCTTCCAGATGAAATGATTTCTGTAACAGGGTAATGTCCTTTAACGTTGTATTACTCCTCTAAAATAAAAACAGTTTGTCGATAATTTTTTTTTCAATGCAAGGGGGGGAGGCAACATATTGTCCAATTTTGGAGCCCTATGCAAAAAAGAAAATCCACGAGCTACAATTTCAAAGGTGTAGTTAAAAAATGGTTAATTTTTTTGTTTCGAAAAAATATTCCTGATATGTATTACAGATAAGTACGAAATTTAATTTGGAAAAAATCAGCCAAATACGCCGAACCAGAAAGTAATGAAACATCATCAAAGTTTAACCGAAGCTATAGAGTCTTTGGTTTAACTATGCCCACCTTTGCCTCACTTACTTTACGGGGAAACACACAACTTCACAATTATAATTGAACCGTTTATTTCAAAAACCAGTCAACAGACATTTTTTTCAAAATTGAGTTATTAGTGCCATGTGATTCTTTAGGGGTAAATACACATTTTAGTACAGACAAAGAAAAAAAACGGTACTTTTATAGCATGAAGACAAGTAGCAAAATTTTGGCTTTAGTGCAAAAACCAGTCAACGGCGTCTGTTATCTGGTTTTTGCACTAAAATAGATTTTTTTGCGGCGCACCTTTGGTGTTACTGGTCTGGCTTGCTCTTGGCTGTTCATAAACGTGAGGCAGCTGCAGAGCTAATGGTACATAAAAGGAGGGCTACAAAATTTTATGCTAATTTAAAAGAAGCATCCAAGAATGAGGATAATGAAACTGCAGCCCTATGCTTTGATTACATGCAAAACTTAGCTCTCCCGAATATTCCTGTCCAGGAAATTTTTTTATGTGAGACAACTATGGGTAAACGTTTTCAGTATTCGTGATTTAAAAAGTAGTAAATTAAAAATTTACCTTTATCATGAAGGAGAAGGTAATAAGGCCCAAATGAGGTATGAAGTTTTTTACTACACTACATACAAATCGAGATACCTGTAACTGTAAAAAAGCTCATCCTTTTGAGTCACGGACTATCAGGCCAAAATAAAAACCATACGGTTGTAAGATTTCTAATGAATCTTTGTGACAAAGGACGTTTTGATGAAATCATTCACAACTTTCCTGTTCGTCGACATTCATTCTCCCCATGTGACAGAGACTTTGGATCTATAAGAAGGGTTGATAGAATTTATACTCCAGATGAGTATAGTGAACTTATTTTAAAGGCTAGTAAAACAAGTCGTTTTACCATCCATATAGTTACAACGAAAGATATTTTTAATTTCAAAACGTGGTGGCCACGGTATTATAAAAAAATAACCCTCTCAGATGAAACCTCAGGAAGAGGTATTCCTAAAGGTGAAAAAGATATTTTCAAAATATCAACTTATAAGCAGTTCATTTACAATAACAGAAGTCATGGGAGAGTGGTGGTAAAGCCACATATTGATGGATTCGTTGAGTCTACATTTTCACTTCTAAAAAACAAAATCTCCCAGAATTGCCTACTGAAAGGGCATATCCTTCAGGAAAGGTGAGAATTTCTTTTTCTTTGATATAAACTTACATCTTATGCTCAACCTTATCAACTCTCGTTTCATATTTTAGTTTAACTTTTTTATTTTGTCGTTATCGTTATAGGTTCCTATTAATGTAAAGAAAATTCGAGATCTAAACAATCTCAACCAATATCTAATTGGATATGAAAATTTCTACACCAGCATTTTGAATTGGCCAACTACTAATAGTGAAAACATAGTCGAAATAGTTTACGATAACGAATAGCTATCTCTCCAGGAACCAAAATATGACAAAAAATACCTTATATAATAATGTAATTAGTAGGTGATAATTAAAAATATAATGTTTTTCCCTAACATTCTCATTTTTACTTCAAGATATTACAAAAATTGAGAGCAAAGCTCTGAAAATACGCGTGAACGATTAGTTTATTGCAAAAAGCAGTCAACTACAAAAGTTTTAATAATTTTTTTTGCACTGAAGATAAGACGTAAGAAAATATTTTTTTGTCGGTAAAGTATCCAAATGAGGTCTACTTTAAGCCTAAAAAAGTAGCAACACCTAAATAAAAAGCAGTAGGTTGTTAAACAGTTTTTTTCGTTTTTCTCAAAACAACAAATTTGTCTGTTGACTGGTTTTTGAAATAAACGGTTCAATTGCATTTGTCACCCAAAAACTTATTTTACTTGCCATTTCGAGGTTTAAAATGTGCAAAAGTATTTTAAGCCTAAAATATCTTGCGGCAAATATTCATTTCTGTCCTGCATAAAGTACGAAATCCTTTTCAGTCATTGTACTCTCCCCAAAATATTTCTCCAACAATGTGCTTTTACTTCCATTCGTAGAAAGAAAGCGGACAGTCTCCCAAACAATTTCCATTTTTCTACGCAGAGAAATTTATTTTCCATCATTTCTCATGCGTATAACGTTTTACGGTCTTTTTCGCTTTTAAACGGTTTAGTAGTTGTACATAAGTGACAGTTAGAAACGTCAGAAATTCAACAGAGGGAGTACCTAAACTTTTTGTTTCGCATTCCGAACAGTTTTGAGAAAACACTTTTTGTAACTTTTAAAAAACTTTCGCAAACAAAAAGCTTCCGTGGAGTATTTTTATGATTGAGTTTTTAAAACATCTTGCTTTTAAATTTTTTTTATTTATTTTTAAAGATAATGCTTAAATGGATTGGTTAATGAAGAAGAAAGTATTATTATAAATGTTATAGTTCAATGGGTCTTCGTCAGTTTTTTCTGACAAAAATTTACTTTTGCATTAACCAATCTGCTCATTTTCCTTCAATGTTTTTTCATGTTTCGCATAAAAGCGAATTTTGCATGCATGGAAGAAACCACATAGAAACCATACGATGCTGAGAAATTCCGAAAATGGAGAATGTCAACAACCACCAGTGATTCAGAAATATTGGTCTTTCCTTGATGTCTGAGCAATGCGAATCTTGACATTTGCCGCATGATGTCTGCATTTACCTGGCTTATGTCTTTGTCAGTAACATATACACCATATAGAAAAGTATTAATTACACTGACTACAAATCCAAGATGGAAAAAGTTAACACACGAGGGCGAAAAACATCGAAAAAAAGAATGTATCCCCTTTCATCTTTAAAATACAAAATATAAATTTGTTACTAAAATGCATCATAGTGAAATATTAATAATTAATATTTTTACAGGACAACGGGTGGTACAGATTTTATATAACAGTAATGTCTCGAAACCTCGGCATAATGCGGATCGACAAGAACTTAACAAACTAGTGACGTAACTATTTCGTACCATTTTGTTTTCCTGAGTCGAGAAGTATTGCTGTGGCGTTTCGCACAAGATTTCTTCCAGGTGCGTATTTTTATTTTTTGTCAAGTCTGTTACCAAAGATTTTAGTATTAATTTTTA